>PVIC010004220.1:49886-63995 GCA_004025085.1 Thryonomys swinderianus | reverse complement strand
AAAAAAAAAAAAAAAAAAAAAGTTCAGTATTGCTGGCCATTCAGAAAATGCAAATTAAAACAACATTAAGATTCCATTTTGTGCTGGGTGTGGTGGCTCACACCTGTAATCCAAGCACTCAGGAGACAGAAGTAGGAGGATTGCTGAGTTTGAGGCTTGCCTGGGCTGCACAGTGAGCTCAGGGCCAGCCTGAACTACAAAGTGAGACCCTTTCTCAAAAAAAAAAAAAAAAAGATTCCATCTCACTCCAGAAAGAATAGCTACTATCAGCCAATCAATAATGAATGAATGCTTACAAGGCTGTGGGGAGAAAGGAATACTGCTTCACTGTCCATCAGAGTGTAAACTGATATAACCATTATGGAAATCCATATGGTGCTTCCTCAAAGAGCTAAAAGCAGAAATTCAGTTTGACCAGTTATGGGTATATGTATCTATGTATCTTCCCAAGTGAGTTAAAAACATACCATTTCTGGGTATAGTGACATATGCCTGTGATCTCAACACTCAGAAGGGGAGGCTAAACAGGAAGACCACTGAGAATTGGAAGCCAGCCTAGGTGACATGGTGAGTTCAGGGCCAGCCTGAACTATAAAAGAGACCCTGACTCAAACAGATAAAAAAAAAAATTGTACCACAATAACGTATGTAAAACCATGATTATAACAGCACAATTCATAATTAAATCTTGGAAGCCTCCTATGTACCTATCAACAGACGAATGGATAAAGAAACTATGGCAGCCGGGCGTGGTGGCTCATGCCTGTAATCCCAGCACTCAGGAGGCAGAGGCAGGAGGATTGCTGAGTTCAAGGCTTGCCTGGGCTACATAGTGAGCTCAAAGCCAGCCTAAACTACAAAGCAAGAACCTGTCTCAAAAAAAATAAAAAATAAATAAGAAACTATGGTAGTACCGGAGCATTATTCTGCTGTAAAGAGAGATGAACTTGAGGTGTTTGTAAAAATGTGGACTCTCCTTAAGACATAATGTTTCTTTTTTTTTGAGACAGGATCTTGCTTTGTAGTTCAGGCTGGCCAAGGAAAACCTCAAACTCAGCAATCCTCCTGCCTCTACCTCCCGAGTTGCTGGGATTACAGGCGTGAGCCACCACGCCTGGTTTGAGGCAAATGTTAAGTGAAGTAAATCAGACACATAAGTTTAAACATGGTTTCTCTTATATGAAAAAAGTTAATGTATAATAAAGATATGAAATAAAAGACAAATATAGGAAGCAGAGAGAAAAAAGTAATTGTATTCTAAGTACATACATTTCTGCTGTTGGTTTTTACTTTTACTCTATTGTGGTGTGAGAGCTCATGTTGCAGGATTTCCATTCCTTTGGCTATGTTAAGGTCTCTGTTGTTGCATATTCCATTTGACTTATTTTCTCCTGATGGGTATTTCTTCATTTCCAGGTTGGATATACCCCAGACTGGCTCTTTCTGCTGAGAAGTGTGATGAGGATCAGTCCTGAACAGGGTCTGCAGTTTTCTCAAATGCTGGTTCAGGATGAGGAGCCTTTGGCCAATGTGAATCAGGTAAACACTACCTGGGGGGGTCATGTTTTGTGCTGTTTTAGAGCCATCAAGAGGATCTCTCTCTCTCTCTCTCCCCCTCCCCCCTCCTCCTCTCCCTCTCCCTCTCCCTCTTGCTGTCCCTCTCCCTCTCCTTTTCCCTCTCCCTCTTCCTCCTTCTCTCTCTCCCTGTCTCCAATTTAAATCTTGATTACATTGCATAAATTTTTAAAAACTCCTCTTTAAGTATGAAAACAATCACATAGTTACTAAATTTATTACTTGTATTTCTCCTCCTATTAAACTTTATTTATTCCTTAAATTAACATCCATTTGGGCTGGGGATTTAGCTCAGTGGATCCAGCGCTGCCTAGCAAGTGCAAGGTTCTGAGTTCAATCCCCAGTAACCTCATACAACATTACTGGGCATGGTAACTCACGCCCACCAGCAATCAGTGCCACATACCAAGTGCCGGGCATGGTGGCTCACACCTGTAATCCCAGCACTCAGGAGGCAGAGGCAGGAGGATTCCTGAGTTCCGGGCTTGCCTGGGCTACATAGTGAGCTCAGGGCCAGCCTCAACTACAAAGCAAGACCCTGTCTCAAACAAACAAACAAAAAAATTAACATCCATTTAGCTTTAATAATTGATGTCTGAGTAAATTTTTGCATGTCCCCACTGTGCCTGAGTAATGGTGGTATGTGAGCTAGACACCGGAGATGGGCTGTCTTCACCTTGGATTGTTAGATTTTTGGATCACTTCAGAAGATTTTGGTTGCTCATATTATAAAAAGTTTCTCTTTAAGCCACTGCAGTATCTTGTCCTATTGATGAGTATGACATCAGTGACGTGATTTCACAGAATTACTTTTTAATAAATAATGACTGCGGATTTCTTGAAGTTTGATGGCATAAGAAAATGCAAAGAAGGAAACTTTAATTTCTAACCGAGATTCGATCTCAGAAACTATTTTAATAGGAAAATAAAACACCACTTTCCTTTGTATGACAATGTGGCTTGGATCTTTGCAGATTGTGGACATTTTCATGGAAAACAATTTAATTCAGCAGTGTACTTCCTTCCTTTTGGATGTCTTGAAGAATAATTGCCCAGCTGAGGGGCACCTCCAGACTCGGCTACTAGAGATGAATCTGATCCATGCACCCCAGGCAAGTGACATCTCTAGACTAACACCAAGGAGCAGAATACCTGCTGTACCTCTGTGTGGGCTGTGCATACCTGAGCATAGGGTTTGGCTGGGCTGCCCTTTCACCAAGGCTTCACGTTGGTACTTTTCAGTGGACATTCTCTATGACTTTCCTATATTTCTCCTCCTATTAAACTTTATCTATTCCTTAAATTAACATCCATTTGGGATATTAATTTCTCCATATGATCCAGCAATTCCACTTTGGGGTATATATCCAAAAAGAACTGAGTCTTAAAGAAATACGTATACATCTATGTTCATAGCATCATTGATCACATTAAAACAACCCATGTGTCCATCAACAAATGACTAGATAAAGACAATGTAATATATATACAAAATCAAATAATAGTCTTAAAAATGGAGTTTTTAAGTATGAAAACAATTACATAGTTGCAAAGTCTATTACTTGTATTTCTCCTCCTATTAAACTTTATTTATTCCTTAAATGAACATCCATTTGGGCTGGAGATTTAGCTCAGTGGTTCTCATGCCTGCCTAGCAAGTGCAAGGTCCTGAGTTTGATCCCTGATAACTTCATACCACATTACCAGGCATGGTGACTCGCCCACCAGCAATCAGTACCATATACCACAGCGCTGGACATGGTGGCTCACGCTTTATAGCTTGTAATCCCAGGAGACAGGCTTCTCCACAAGCCATATCCAAGACTTTCATGGAAACAGTTACAATTGAAGGATCATTTCTTCTTTTTTCCATTTCTCTTTATGATAAATATGTATAACAACTTATTATTCACACAATTTTTAAATGAACAATGAAGTATCATTAAAAACAGAAAATTATAAAACTATCACCACTGTATCTCCAGAACTTTTTTTTTTTTTGAGGCAGGGTCTTGCTTTGTAGTTGAGGCTGGCCCTGAGCTCACTATGTAGCCCAGGCAAGCCTGGAACTCAGCAATCCTCCTGTCTCTGCCTCCTGAGTGCTGGGATTACAGGCATGAGCCACCACGCCCAGCACTGTGGTATGTGGTATTGATTGCTGGTGGGCGTGAGTCACCACGCCTAGCATTGTATGTGGTTACCAGGGATTGAATTTAGGACCTTGTACTTGCAAGGTAGGCGCTGGAACCACTGAGCTAAATCTCCGGTCCCAAAACTTTTTTTTTGTACCAAAAATTGAACCCAGAGCTTCATCCATGGTAAGCAAACACTGACAGCAAGGCACATCTTCAGTCTTTATGGAGGGTTTTGTTTGCTTCAAATCAAACTGGGAATCAAACTCAGGACAGGGAGGCCCACACTACAGAGCTACTTCCACTTTCCCATCTTCAGTCTTTTTTTATTTTGAGACAGGGATTCAAGTTGCCCAGGGTTGCCCTGAACATGGTAATCCTTGTGCCTCAGTTTCCCAAATAGTTGGACTAACAGAGGGATGCACCACCCAGCTATTTCTAGAATTCTGCATTATCCCAAGAAAGAACAGTGTAACTTCTACCAGTAACTCCCTATTCCCTCCTGTCCTCAATATTCTGCCAACCAGCATTCTGTTTTCTACTTACATAAAAATGGCTAGACTAGTTAGTTCATATAAATGAAATTTTAAAACATTTCTCTTTTGTTTGGTCTTTTTTTAGCATATTATTTTCAAGGTTCATCCATTGGAAATTTCCTTTTCTTTTTTTGTTTTTTTTGAGACAAGGTCTTAACGGTGTAGTCCACACTGGCCTCAAATTCACAATTTTCCTGCCTGACCTCCTGAGTGCTAAGATTGCAAGTATGTGTTTGTAAATTTTATACAAATTTCTTGACTTTCTGAAACAGGGTCTCACTATATAGTTCATGCTGACCTTCAAATCACTATATATCCCAAGATGGCTTTGAACTTATGGCAGTCCTGCCAGAGCCTCCCAGAGATGAGTTACCACCATACCTAGCTCAAAAACTCCATTTTTTAGTCCATTTAAGACTATTATTCAATTTTTTTTTTCAAGACAGGGTCTCACTTTGTAGTTTAGGCTGGCCCTGAGCTCACTATGTAGCCCAGGCAAGCCTGGAACTCAGCAATCCTCCTGTCTCTGCCTCCTGAGTGCTAGGATTACAGGCGTGAGCCACCATGCCTGGTATTGTGGTATGTGGTATTGATTGCTGGTGGGCATGAGTCACCATGCCCAGCATTGTATGTGGTTATGGGAGATCGAACTCAGGACCTTGAGCTTGCGAGGCAGACGCCAGAACCAATGAGCTAAATCTCCGGCCCCTATTATTCAATTTTGTATATATATTACATTGTCTTTATCTGTCATCTGTTGATGGACACATGGGTTGTTTTAATGTGATCAATGAAGCTATGCACATAGTTCTTTTTGGATATATACCCAAAGGTGGAATTGCTGGATCATATGGTTTGTACATTTCTACCAGCAGTGTACAAGGGTTCCAATTTCTCCATTTCCTAACACTTTTTTCTCAAATTTTCTCTTTTCACTTTTTTCTCTGTTTTAGTGGGCATAGTGGTATCTACTGTGATAGGGGTCATTTTTCTCCCTGAAATGAGTGGGGAGGCAGTTAGGATTGGCTATACATATATACTGTAGCAATTTATTTTTCATTTATCTGTCTTGTTTTTTTCCTTAATAAACACATATTGTCTAGAAATTAGGAAATAGTATGTTAATTTTGTTTTATTACCTCAGTTTATTGAAATCCATAAGCTAGCTGCTAAGGCGTCATATCCTAGCTCAAGAAAATAATAACTATGTTAATTTACTCTTTAGTGAATCTGGACTCTCATGACTTGGTAATTTTATGTGATAGATACCAAACACCACTTAGAAACTCAGCAGACCAGAGGAGCACCCACACCCCAAGGGGTATGCAATTATTTGGACGTGGTGAGGACACAGTGCCACACTGCCAAAACAGTGAGGCAGTCTTCTCTGGGTGATGGCACTGGGTGATCCTTATGGTTTTGTTTTTTTTTTGTTTTTTTTTTTTTTGCTTTTTGAGACAGGGTCTCGCTTTTGTAGTTCAGGCTGGCCCTGAGCTCACTATGGTGCCCAGGCAAGCCACCGCGAACTCAGAAATCCTCCTGTCTCTGCCTCCCAAGTGCTGGGATTACAGGCGTGAGCCACCACGCCCGGCATTTTAGTATGCGGTGTTGATTGTTGGTGGGCATGTCTCCACGCCCAGCATTATATATGGTTACTCGGGATCGAACTCAGGACCTTGTGCTTGCGAGGCAGGCACCGGAACCACTGAGCTAACCCTCCGGCCCTGATCCTTATGTTTTAGCTCATCTGTGCAGTCTAAATTCTCTAACAAACCACTGTGGTGACAGAGACCTATAATCCCTGCCCTTGGGACACCGAGGCAGGAGGGTTACAAGTTCAAGGGCAGCCTGGACTGTGTAGTGAGATACTGTCTCTAGACAAAATTCTCTAAAATACATTGGTCTAACAAAAGGAAGATATTAAAAAATAAGAGGAAAATAAGAAAAGATTAGAAGTGAGCAAAGGACAGGGGAAGCAGGTAGTGCTGGTGCTCTGAAGCTTAGGACTTAGATTTATCATTAATTCCATGGAAAGCTCTGTATGTAGCTCTGGAGCAATGTGTATCAGCCGTGTCCAGCCCCACACTAGATCAGTGTTTTACATTCTAGAAAGAGTAAAGAATATGCTGGGCTTCAGGTGAAGGCATCCAGGAAAGTATCATATCAGGAATAGCTGCTAGATAGAGATAAACAGTGAGATCCCTGTGCAAGGCTGCAGGGTTGGCATGTTTACTGATGGCGTTCTTTGCCCACAAAGTTCTTAGATATTGCTGTGCCATTCAGGGTCCCTTGAGCTATATTCCCCAGGCTGCCTAAGATGCATAGCAATCCCCCTGCCTCAGCTTCCCAAGTGCTGGGGTTATAGGCAGGACCACCACATCTGCTCCCACTGAGTTCTTACTGAGATAATATTAAGCCACATCAAAATTCTTTCCAGGAGTTGGTGCAGTGCACACATCTGTAATTACCAGCAACTTGGGCAGCTGAGACAAGAGGATCACTTGAGCACTGGAGTTCAGGGCAGCCTGGGCAACATAACGAGACTTCATCTCTTAAAAAAAATAATGAAACAGCAGGAGGACATACAGTGTGTGCCTGATTTGTTGCTTTCAGATCTTATTCTGACAGTACCTTGTCTGAAGGTTGAGCGCATTAAAAGCTTGGTACACTTTAACCTGGCCCTAGATAACCTTATAAAAAAAAATGTGGGGCTGGAGGTTTAGCTCAGTGGTTCCGGCGCCTGCCTCGCAAGTGCAAGGTCCTGAGTTCGATCCCCGGTGACCACATATAATGCTGGGCGTGGAGACACGCCCACCAACAATCAACACTGCATACCACAATGCCGGACGTGGTGGCTCACGCCTGTAATCCCAGCACTCGGGAGGCAGAGACAGGAGGATTGCTGAGTTTGCGGCAGCTTGCCTGGGCACCATAGTGAGTTCAGGGCCAGCCTGAACTACAAAGCGAGACCCTGTCTCAAAAGCAAAAAAAAAAAAAAAAAAAAAAATGTGATTGTTAAAGAGCTGCAACAAGGTTCTGGAGCAATCCTCAGTGTGGCGCTTTTTTTTTTGCACTGGGGATTAAACTCAGGACCTTACACTTGCCAGGCAGGCATGGCACCACTGAGTTACATCCCCAGCTCCAAGACATAGTAGTTTTGGATGTGAGGGCGATCTGGCTGCAAGATCTGTCACCCCATTGATCACCAGAGTTGATTCAGCTGATCTGGCAGGTTAGGCGGGTGTCCTCTTCCTCCTTCACCGCTCCATGTGCATCCCTCCCGAAGCTGCACACTCAGTTGGTCAAAAGAGGATGACCGCCCCCAATAGAGGAGGATGTTTCTTTGGTCAAGTGTATACTAGTAGCTGCACTCCCCGCTAGAAACTCCAAACAAGCTCTCAAGATATGGTACTTGATGGAGCCTCAGCACTACTTATATACCCAGCTGTAGCATTATAGACTAGTTCCAGCTGTAGCTCTGGAACATGGGAGGACAGAGCCTCGTATACAAGGTCTCACATGAAAGATGGCTCTGCTAACCCTTGCACACTGCTGCCTCTGCTGCGGCAGCAGGATACGGTCAGCACCCCATGAGCAGTGGTTCCTGAGCCACACCCTACCCTAGGGGACATGGTTGAGGAACTGCTCTTATTAAGCTGTCACCATCAGGCTTTCTTTACTGAAGCTGTTACTTCACAGGTTGCAGATGCCATCCTTGGAAATCAGATGTTTACACATTACAATCGGACCAACATTGCCCAGCTCTGTGAGAAGGCGGGTCTCCTGCAGCGGGCACTGGAGCACTACACTGACCTCTATGACATCAAGAGGGCAGTGGTCCATACTCACCTCCTTAACCCTGAGGTATGGTATACTACCAGCGAGCTCATTTCCCTTGTGGCTCGTGTCTACATAGTCCCTTGTATCACATGCTCTCAGTGGTTGGGATTTGGGGCTCAGGTGTGAGCACCTGACCTTATCTGCTGAGCAGTGTGTCTAGGCCTCATGTCCCTCTTCTCCCAAATTTTCATGCCTGACTTAGTCTAGTAGGAGGAATATAGGTAATCTTTTAACACCAACAACCTGTTAGCACTTCTGAAGCCATTAACAAAACTAAATCAGCTCTTGTGTTTCCATTTACTGAATAGTTTTTAGGTCAACTATGAACTATTCCAAGATGAATACTTTAGGTCCATATCTTATCCCAAGTTTGCTCCCAACTTTTCACCATGATGGATGGTTGCTTTTCAGTCCTCTTAAGTGGAAATTTGTTACATTTGTGACATTTTGGGGTGGAGCAGGACCCAATGACCTAGTTATGTTCCCCAGTGTGACTGGCATTTATAGTTGTGCACAGCTGCATACAGACTCCTTCTTTTTTCCCAGTGGCTCATCAACTTCTTTGGCTCCTTGTCAGTGGAGGACTCTCTGGAATGTCTGCGTGCCATGCTGTCTGCTAACATCAGACAAAATCTTCAGCTGTGTGTGCAGGTGGCCTCCAAGTACTATGAGCAGCTGGGCACCCAGTCCCTGGTGGAGCTCTTTGAATCCTTCAAGTGTTATGAAGGTAAATCATGCAGTTCCCCACCTTGCTTCTATACCTGCTCCCCTAGATGCTGCTAGTGCTCAGTCAAGGGAAGAAGGTCACTGCTACCTCATGCATATGGATTTCAGCTACCTTTCAAGTGTTTCCACAGAAAGAAGTCAGGATGGTTTGCATAGGGTGGGAAGATTTAGAATCTTCCTTGTATTCCAAAGTTTCTGTGAAGCCCTGTGACTATGTAGCACAACTTGGCACAGAATTTGTCTCACATCCTGTACTGTCTGTCCTGGGCACTAGTGGAAAGGCCCAGTGCCTGATCTGGGCAGACCCAAGAGGGTAGCTCCTGTGTTCTCTTCTGGGTGACAGCACACAGTGGAAGAGCCTCATTCTGTGGTGTGTGGTAAACTCTTGCCTTCCTTTCCCTTCTGTGGGTGTCACACCAAAGAGAGGGCTACAGGTAGAATGGCTTTGCTGTGGACAAGTTAGGTCCATTTTGGGAACCCAGGGAAGAACTTCATGTGGATGAAGAAGTCTGAGTGGTCCATTGGTACTGGGATGTAGAGAAAGGTCATTGTAGCTTCAGTCATGGAGGGAAGGTGGGCTGCAGTCATGGAGAAGGCAGGAAAATGTGAGGAAGGCAGACATGGTACAGTGTCTTTTCCTAGGCCTCTTCTACTTCCTGGGCTCAATCGTGAACTTCAGTCAAGATTCAGATGTACATCTGAAGTATATTCAGGCTGCCTGCAAGACAGGGCAAATCAAAGAGGTGGAGAGGATATGTCGTGAGAGCAACTGCTATAACCCAGAGCGGGTGAAAAACTTCCTGAAGGTGCGTCCAGTAACACCTCCCCTGACAAGCTGATCTCACAGGTAGCAGAGGTGGGCATCCCATGGCCAGCTGTCCTCAGAGGCAGAATGCCCGGTTTGTCCAGACAGCATTTCCTTAGTCTCCAGTGCAGAGCTCCACCTTAAGGTCTAAGGTTCTTAGAAGAGAAAAACATTATGGAAAGAAGCACCAAGCTGTATATAACTCTTGTTATCCAGCATGTGAGTGGAGGGAGTGGCTATGTCCCTTCCTTGTACTTCAGCAGTACCCTGAGTATGCCCCTCTTGGCTAGACTCAGAGAGGTGCAGTAATAAACCACTCATGTCAGAATCATGAGGAGCAAGAAGTCTGCTTGTTTCTCATCCAGAGGTCCTGGTTGGCATTTGGAGTGATGAGACAGCTTTCTTTGCCATTGTCCTTCAGACACCAGGCACACGGCTGCTGGGCCATCTTGTGCAGTGTGTCTTAAATATTGACTTCATGGGCCAGAGATTTAGCTCATTGGTTCCAGTGCCTGCCTAACAAGTGTAAGGTCCCTGGTTCAATCCTGGTAACCACATACAATACCATGTGTGGTGACTCATGCTCACCAGCAATCACTACCGTACACCAGTACAGGGCATGGTAGCTCACACCTGTAATCCCAACATTTAGGAGGCAGAGGCAGGAGGGTTGCTGAGTTGGAGGCTTGCCTGGGCTACATAGTGAGCTCAGGGCCAGCCTGAACTACAAAGCAAGACCCTGTCTCAAAAAGAAAAAAAATATTTTGACCTCATAGCAACTGGAAGAATGGAAAAGTACAGAGCAGTAGTGCATGTAGTTTTTATAACTGAGGCCTGTGGGTGGCAGCCAACCCTTTGACTCACTTTCCCTTGGAGAAAATAAGGTCATGTTATTTCCAGGGAACCTGAAAAATACAACCTGTGTATGAGTCCAGACAGGGGGAGGCATGAATGTCATGGCCTCCTGACTCTTGACAAGGTGCCATTCTGATCTGGGGACTGAGCAGAGATGGAAGGCACCCCCTGCCATCCCCACCAGTGGCTGCTGTATGGAAGGGCTGCCCTTACCCCAGGCTTTTTGTTCTTTAGGGCTGCCTGGTCTGTACTGGGGATGTCTGCCACTGATGGTGAACCTTTTAAGCTCTCAGTGATACAACCCACTGTAGCCTGCATGCCATGGGTTCACTACCGCTGTCTTTTTTTTTTTTTTTTTTTTTGACACAGGGTCTCGCTTTGTAGTTCAGGCTGGCACTGAGCTCACTATGTAGCCCAGGCAAGCTTTGAACTCAGCATTCCTCCTGTCTCTGCCTCCTGAGTGCTGGGATTACAGGTGTGAGCCACCACGCCTGGCACTGTGGTATGCGGTATTGATTGTTGGTGGGCGTGAGTCTCCATGCCCAGCATTGTATGTGGTTACTGGGGATTGAACCCAGGACCTTGTGCTTGCGAGGCAGGTGCTAGAACCACTGAGCTAACCCTCTGGCCCCACTACCGCTGTCTTAACCTGAAAGATTTGCACAAATTTGGAAAGTTACTGTCAAATTTAGCAGAGTTCTCTTTTCTTTAACCAAATATCATTACCTTACCCCTATTTGTTTCCCAAAACAAACATTATATCCCCCAAAGTCCATGGCTTAGGTTCTCTGTTTCCCAGACAGTGCTGTCCCAGACAGTGTTGGGATGTGACCCTGGGGCTGGCTCTAGGTGGTCCTTGTATCTCACCTCTTCTGTTCTCTCCAACCCTCAGGAGGCCAAGCTCACTGACCAGCTGCCCCTCATCATTGTATGTGATCGGTTTGACTTTGTCCACGACCTCGTCCTCTATTTATACCGCAACAACCTGCAAAAGTACATTGAGATTTACATTCAGAAGGTACTGATGGAAGGGTACTGTGGACTCCCCAGGTGCCACCTAAGAGACTGCCTTTTCCCTCTGAATATTTCAGAGACTGTCATTTTGCCACTATACTTTGTGATATATTCATCTTCTCAGGCTCCAAGACTAAAATGCCACAGACTGTGTAGCTTAAAGGACAGAAATTTATTTCTCCCAGTTCTACAGGCCAGAAGTCCAAGAATAAGTTTCTAGCAGGTTTGGCTTCTGGCAGGGCTTGTGGGACTTGCAAATGGCCACCTTGGCACTGTGTCCTCAGATGGCCTTTCCTCTGTGCACATGCAGACTGTTTCTTACAGGGACACTAGACCTATGGGATCGTGGCCCACCCTCACCATTAGTTACATCTTTAACAGCCCCATAGGGCTTTGACATATGAAGTGCAGTGAGACACAACTCACTTCTCAACAGACTTTTACTCACAGTGTACAAGTCTTAGTGGCCTTCTACCAATGTCCTGCGTCTGCACCACCTTGACTGTTCTAGGTTAACCCTAGCCGGCTCCCAGCTGTCGTTGGAGGGCTGCTTGATGTGGATTGTTCTGAAGAAGTAATTAAAAACCTAATTGTTGTGGTAAGAGGACAGTTCTCTACTGATGAGCTGGTGGCTGAAGTAGAAAAAAGAAACAGGTAAGGTATCCTTATTTGGTGTCTTCTCTTGTCTCTAGATTCTAGTGTTTATGGTTTGTGTTTCCCAACCTGCTGTCAGCTGGATCTCCAGGCCCTAGCACAGTCTCTGTGGCTGGTCTTTCATGTACATACTTTAGATCAAGGAATGAGTTAGCTGCTATAGACCCTGAGGGAAAGCTGAATGATTGAAATCAGTTTGGAGGCCATGTCTCTCTCAATCTCTGGAACAACAAAAGTTAATGGAGTCTCACGTCTGTAATCCCAGCACTCAGGAGGCAGAGACAGGAGGATTGCTGAGTTCGCGGCAGCTTGCCTGGGCACCATAGTGAGCTCAGGGCCAGCCTGAACTACAAAGCGAGACCCTGTCTCAAAAAGCAAAAAAAAAAAAGTTAATGGAGTGATGTTTTATTTTATTTTGTTTCATTTTGTTTGAAAAACCACCTCACAAGTTGGGCACAGTGTCATACACCTATAATTCCACCTGAGAGACTAAGGGGGATGATCACAAGTTTGAGGTCACCTTGGCTCTGAGTTTAATCCATAATGATGCAAAAAAAAATCAATGCTCAGAACCTAGGTGTTACCGTGGAGTTTCCAATGGTAGCTTTGAGATTTTTACATTATTTGCCTTCTTTCAAAGGCTTAAGTTGTTACTTCCCTGGTTGGAGTCCCGGATTCATGAAGGCTGTGAAGAGCCTGCCACTCACAATGCATTAGCCAAAATCTACATTGACACCAACAACAACCCTGAGCGCTTCCTGAGAGAGAATGCCTACTATGACAGCGGTGTAGTGGGCCGGTACTGTGAGAAACGGGACCCGCATCTGGCCTGTGTTGCCTATGAGCGGGGCAAGTGTGACCTTGAGCTCATTGAGGTAGGCAGCAGATATGCTTTATGTTTGACTACTCACACTCCCCTGAACTCATGGGGCAGGCGTCTAATGTACCCAAGGGGGCTGATAAGGGCTTTCTATGTACCCAGAAGTGGCACAACATCAGGTAAGTTTCCATGCATTCAGTCGCTTTGTAATTCTGATACTTTTTTGTGACCTCCTTATGCCATGTTTATGTATTATGTCCATGGGCCTGAATGTGACCCTTCACCTCTCTTAGAGTCTTCAGTGTTACCTGTGACTTGAGGGTAAAATTGAACTGTTTATTTAGCCTGACTCAGGACCTCCTCTGTGGACCCCTTCCCCGCACTGACCCAGTTAGCTTCCCTTTTTGCTACCCCACCTAGGGGGGTCTGCGTTCCCCCATTCCCCTTGCCCCAGGACCCCCTGGAAGACAACCCCTCACAAGCCCTCCTCATCTATTCCCAATCCCCTAGTCATTGCTGGCCTTGAAACGTTTGCTCATCTCCTGCCAGCATCTTCCCAGGCTGGATCTGCATGCACATAATTATGTATAAGTTTGAGCCATATGAACTATTGGCATTTAATTAACCACTGGAGCTAAAAACCCAGAAATCTCATATGCTTGAATCTAATGTTCATTAAACTGTAAGTTCCTCATAGGTATTTGGCTCCTTTGTCCCTCACACTTCAGTCTTGGTAAACACTCAGCAGCCAGGGCTGCCATGACTTAGGTGGGCATGTAGAGAGTAAGATGAGAACAGCTCACAGATTCTTTTTTTGTCCTAGTATTTAGAAAGGTGACAGTAGGCTGAATAGACCTGGCAGGCTCTGAGAAACTGGCTTTTGTAAAGCTGGGACTTTACTTAGTTTGACATAACCAAGCCACTTTTTTTTTTTTTTTTTTTTTTGAGACAGGGTCTCGCTTTGTAGTTCAGGCTGGCTCGGAGCTCACTATGTAGCCCAGGCAAGCCTCGAACTCAGCAATCCTCCTATCTCTGCCTCCCGAGTGCTAGGATTACAGGCATGAGCCACCACGCCCGGCTTTTTTTTTTTCTTTTAAAACAGGGTCTTGCTTTGTAGTTCAGGCTGGCCCTGAGCTCACTATGTAGCCCAGG
>PVIC010004220.1:0-49786 GCA_004025085.1 Thryonomys swinderianus | reverse complement strand
CAGTCCTCCTGCCTCTGCCTCCCAAGTGCTGGGATTACAGATGTGAGCCACCACACCTGGCATTGTAGCATGTGGTATTGATTGCTGGTGGGCATGAGTCACCATGTCCAGTATTGTTGTATGTGGTTACCAGGGATCGAACTCAGGACCTTGCGCTTGCTAGGCAGGAGCCAGAACCACTGAGCTAAATCTCCGGCCTAACTAAGCCACTTTTTGTCTTACTTTGCCACCTTTTAATTAAAGCAGGCCTAGTTTAATGGCCTCTTCCAGATCGTAGCTCTCATCTGTTCCATGAAGCAGCACATTCTCTTGGTCAGACCAAGTTTCACTGGGCAAGAGGCACTCAGGTTTTCTCTGTCCAGGAGAAGGCTGTGATGTGCCATAGGCACTGTGCCAGTCCACTCTCTCCTGTCCTGTATACACAGGTAGCCCGTGTTACCTTTGCTGACACACAAATCACTCAACTCTGTATCTGGTACTGAATGGCTATGATTCTTACCAAAGCTTTACAAATGCCTCATACACTGAAACATCCCAGTGGATAGCTGATGCTTTAAAAATGTAATATTTGGAGAAAAATCTCAATCAGTTAGTGAAAGCACGTTTTAAATTCCACAGGCCTCAGGCCCAGAGATTTAGCTCAGTGGTTCTGGCACCTACCTAGCAAGTGCAAGGTCCTGAATTCAATCCCTGGTAACCACATACAATAATATGGGACATGGTGACTCATGCCCACCAGCAATCAGTACCACATACCATAGTGCCGGGCGTGGTGACTCACACCTGTATTCCCAGCACTTGGGAGGCAGAGGCAGAAGGATTGCTGAGTTCAAGATGAGCTCAGGGCCAGCCTGAACTACAAAGTGAGACCCTGTCTAAAAAATAAAAAAAAAAATTCCATAGTCCTTGAAACATTGAAGTGTGTATGTTGTTTTATCCCTGTTCTGGGCTAGTCTCATAACACTTTAGAGATGGTTTGGAGCTAGTTACATGTAAATACTGAAATTAAAATGAAAAATTTAGTTCCCAGCCACACTGCTTTTCAAATCCTCAGGAGCTTCCTGTGGCATAGGGTACCCTCTGCCGCAGCCTCATTGACAGGAGCAAACAATGACTGAGATCCTGCTAATTTAGAAAGGGGCATTTTGAGATACTTTGACTCACTTAAGCTCCAGCTCTCCGTACAGGCAGCAGGGAGAGGTAACTCAGTGAGGTTTGCCACCCAGGTAGCTCTCCTTGTTTGCTTGGAGTTATACACCAGTGTATTCGTTTCAGATTTGCAATGAGAACTCTCTGTTCAAAAGTGAGGCCTGCTACCTGGTGCGCAGGAAGGATCCCAAGCTCTGGGCCTGTGTCCTCGAGGAGACCAACCCATGTAGGAGACAACTGATTGACCAGGTGAGGTACAGAAGGGATGTAGGTACACCTGCATTTTGTCTGCTGTTCCTCTTGTGGCTCAAGTGACTGGTTTATTGTCACATTTAAATATCCTTCAGCTATTACAGACCTTCTTCCCTGCAGAAGCACCTTGCTTGTTATTTGGCCTAAGGAATAGAATTGGCTAAGGCAGGCTCAGACAGCCCCCAGAGAAGAATACTGGATGGCATGCCTGCATGCTGGGCTTTGAAGTGTTTTTCCAGCCTAGCCTCTTGGTGACAGAAGTTAAGTGGCTCTTAACATGACTCAGCTGACTTCCCTTATCTAGTCACCTCTTGTGACTCTAACCACACCTCATTAGAGTTGAGTGTAGGACTGGGACCAGGATCCTTATTAGATATGGCTGTGCAGGCAGGAATCTGCCTTAACCTCTTGGCAGGCTTCCTCAGCTCTGGGAGAAGCCTACCTTCTGCCGCAGCCTCATTGACAGGAGCAGACAGTGCCTCTGTTGTTTTCAACACTGTGCCCAAGACTGATGGGGAGGCTAAGGGTGGCCAAGACTAGAACGGGAACAAAACCTGGTCCAGCAAGTGGCTTCAGCGCTGAGCATATGATCAGTCAAAGCTCCTGCTTTTTTTTTTTTTTTGAGACAGGGTCTCACTTTGTAGTTCAGGCTGGCCCGGAGCTCACTGTGTAGCCCAGGCAAGCCTCGAACTCAGCAATCCTCCTGTCTCTGCCTCCCGAGTGCTGGGATTACAGGGGTGAGCCACCACACCCGGTGCAAAGCTCCTGCTTTTGCTATATGTCATGTCAATATGCTGGGCAAATGCTTTAAACCCAAGGGCTGGATTTCACCTTTATCCCTACTGAATTTTACCTTCATGATTTGCCTGCTTTTTCCTCAGTCTTATGCCATTATTTGTTAATAAACTTATTATTCTGAAATATTTTTAGATTTACCGAAGTCCATATTGTCTTCAATCTTCAAACTTCAAACTATCAACTTCAAACTCATACAGCTTGACGATTAACCTGAGAGTTTAATAACCTTCATACAAATCTAAAAACGTTGAACAAAGGGCCAGGGACAACTCTGCTAAGATTCCCTAAGAATCTACACCCAAGTTCACAGATACTAGATGTGGTGGTCCAGCCTCGAGATCCACGTTATAACTGTCCTTGTATTGGCCCGTGGGGAGGGCAGCTTTAGCACTGCACTGAAGTACAGTCAGGAGGCTTCTTGTCTGGTTTCTGGGTGGAGCTGCTGCATTGGTCATTAAGTTTGCTCTAATCTAGAGCCACCTTCTAGTGGGATGCTCTGCTGCAGTATCCCTCTGATTGGGACCACACAACAGCGGAGACTCCTCTCGGGGCCTGGAGTAGATCCTCATCATACAAAGTTTACTTAGAGAAATCAGTGTCCTGAGATAGCCTTAGAGTGAGCATTCTGTGTTGACTTAAATAGAAGGTAGAAATTTAATTATGCCCTTAAAGCAACCTATGTGGATGTGTTGTGGTTTTTTTCTCTTTTGAGACAGGGTCTCACTATGTAGTTCAGGTTGGCCTCGAGCTCACTATGTAGCTCAGGTTGGCCTCAAACTTATCGTGATTGTCCTACCTCTGTCTCCCCAGTGCTAGGATTATAGGTGTACACTACTCTGCTTGGCTGTTTTTTGAGATAGGGTCTCACTGTGTTGCCCAAACTGGTCTCAAACTCTGGGGTATGTAGTAAAACTATCTCAAGACAAACAAAAAGCCAAAATCATATTCCAGTCTCAAGAGATCTCCTGTCTGCCTCCCAATAGCTGTGACCACAGTCACATCCCTCCACAACTGACTTTACATGTATTTGTTTAAACTGCTCTGAAAATTAGACTGCTCCAAGGTTTTTCTTTTGTTTTATTTTTCCTTTTGTTTGTTTAGTAGGTTGTTTTCAGTTTTTTGTATATGTGCTGCCAAAGCCAGCACTGTTTTCAGTTTTTTGAAACAGCCTTACCATGTAGTTCGGGCTGGCCTTGAACCCTCAGTGATTCTCCTGCTTCAGCCTCCTGAGTGCTGGGATTACAGGGATATGCCACCACACCTGACTGTAAGAGTTTTAAAAACTAATAGATTTTACTGTTGGGTTACCAGACAGCACATCTCCTGTGGATAGACCTGGAGTTCTGTGCCATGACATCCCTTTCTCTGCTCTTTCTGGTTGCTCAGCTGCTGTGATAATTCCTTTTCTTGAACTCTTTGCCATGCAGTCTTGATTAATAGAAGCCACAAGGTGGAGTATTTGCATCTCATAGTGCCATTGAATGTGCAGAGGGCACCTAAAAGGTAGACCAGACTGTTTTCATCCTGAACATCTTGTAGGCCCCTCAAAATCCAAGGTGAAAGCCAGATGCAGTAGCATATTCTCAGCATTCAGGAGGCTGAGGCAGGAAGATCAAAAGTTTGAGACCAGCATGGGTTTCTTAGACCCTGTCTCAAAATATATGATTCAAGGTGAAAATTTGTGGTCAGAAGTATATGTCAGCTGTGAGGTAACCTCAGCTATCTGTTCTTCCTCACGGATGCACTGCCATTTCTCTCCTCTGAAGACCACCAGAAATGGCAAAAATGATAGACCCCAAAGCCAGTGAAGGCTTTCAATGAGCACAAGAACAATGTTGGTCCTCTTACTTGCTGTTACCAGGGTATCTCCTTGGAAAACTGTTGTTTCACCCGATTTATGAGGGTTTTGGTAGGTGAGTCACCTGTAACTGGGGGACATGGCTACTAGTCTGTTGTGTGCTTCCTGGGTGTGGTTCTCAGTGTTGTTTGGTTGCAGAGTTGTGGTTGTCCAAAACTCTGGCTGCGCGGGGCCTCCCCACTGGAAGTGAACTGGGCCAACGCAGTGGCAGTGCCCTCTGCTGGCAAGATGCTGCTACAAGGCCATGTTTTCTATGAATGGTGACTTCACAGAACACGGAAACTGTAAACTTGAATTTCACATCTCTACTGAGTGCACTGTATTATTTATTTTAAAGGGCACTTAGATAGTATGATCATTCAAATTTTAGGGTCCATAGCCCATTTTGTTTCATTTTGTTTTAGACAGGGTCTCACTGTGTAGCTCAGGCTAGCCCTAAACTCATAGTGATATTGTCCAGCTTGTAGCCCTTTTGATTATCAGAAACTGATTATCAAAGTAGATAAAACAGAATTACCTGAGAATAACTCTAAGTTGCCTTTTCCTTACTACCTTGAGGAAATCTCCCATATTCTCTTCTTTGTCTGCTCCAGAATTTCTTGGAGGCATTACCCCCTTCTGTGTAGCTTCAAAGATCCCTTTTATTTATTTGTTTGTTTGTTTATTGAGACAGGGTCTCGCTTTGTAGTTCAGGCTGGCCCTGAGCTCACTATGTAGCCCAGGCAAGCCTCGAACTCAGCAATCCTCCTGTCTCTGCCTCCCAAGTGCTGGGATTTATTTTTTTTTTTTTGGCAGTGTTGGGGATCAAACCCGGGACCTCATACATGCTAGGAAAGTAATCTACCACTGAACTGTACCCCTATCCCCAAAGATATAGTCTCGAGTCAAGTTTAATCAGGTTCTTTTAAATGTTTCTTAAAACCAGGTGGTACAGACAGCATTATCAGAAACACAGGATCCTGAAGAGATCTCAATCACCGTCAAAGCCTTTATGATAGCTGACCTGCCTAACGAACTAATTGAGCTGCTAGAGAAGATTGTTCTGGATAACTCTGTCTTCAGTGAGCACAGGTGAGGGCGTGCTGGGGGGGGTGTGGTTAGACTCAGCTGCTTGACAGTCACACTTCAGGATATCTGGTCTTTCCTCACCTATATGCCTCACCTTTGGCTGCGCCCCTGGCTTCTTAATGCCTTTTTTTTTTTTTTTTTTTTTTTTTTTTTTGAGACAGGGTCTCGCTTTGTAGTTCAGGCTGGCCCTGAGCTCACTATGTAGCCTCGAACTCAGCAATCCTCCTGTCTCTGCCTCCCGAGTGCTGGGATGCCAGGCGAGAGCCATGCCCAGCACTATGGTATGTGGTGCTGATTGCTGGTTGATTGCTGGTGGGCGTGAGTCTCCATGCCCAGCATTGTATGTGGTTACTGGGGATCGAACTCAGGACCTTGCACTTGCGAGGCAGGCACCAGAACCACTGAGCTAACCCTCCGGCCCTCTTAATGCCTTTTGTGTATTCAGTCCAACCTTTCCTTCTCGTATTTAAATCCTGCTGTCTCTTAGAGCCCAGCCAAAATTTTGCTTTTCCCAGAAGCCTTCATTCCTCTAATTTCTCTGACTTACACTACTCTAGAACCAAAAGTCTCAGAAGAGAGTAATTTGGTAAAGGTTTGATGTATTCCAAGTACATGTTAAACACTTGAAAAGTGTTTTGTAGTGAACAAAAAAAAACTTAGAAAGAAGTAGCAAAAGATCAGAACTGGGTCCCTCCAAAGGTCTGGAGACTGTGCTGGCAGAAGCAGGAGCAGGGCATGGCATTAGCTAACATGTTGCCACAGCATCAGTGCCAGGCATGGTGTGCATGCCTGTAATACCAGTGCTCAGAGGCTGAGATTGCCAAGCTGGGCTACATAATCAGTTCAAGACCAGCCTGAACTACATAGTGAGACCTGTCTCAAAAAAAAGGAAAAAAAAAGATACATACATAAAATAAACAAATTCATCATCAGAGAGGCTGTGCCAGGTTATAGTATGTTAGTATTAATCCAGCTGTAAGAATTAAATAGTTAAGATTTATTTTATAGACCAGAAAGACTTTTGAGGGTTGCAGTACTACAGAAAGGAGTATGTATATGGGGAGGGGGTGTTTCTAAATTTGGAGACTACATGGCAAACTATGGAATGAGTGATTATTATGTATTTTAGGTGAGTCATAAGCTGACTGCTGATAGGTGCCTGAGGTGGCTAGGGTGTTCTGCCTTGCTGTCTGACCTCCCTCCTTGGATAGACATTTGCTTGTAGGCACTTCTGGTTGCTTACAGATAGGTGGCTCCGACTCCCATACTTCTTAAACACTGCTGCTTCTCACACATCCAGGAGGTCTTTAGGGTTCTTGCTCCTCTCTTATCTTCGGTGGCATAGTTGCATGTGTAGGCAAATAATCTGACCCAACAGTATGACAGACCAGATGCCTGGAGACCCAGATAGATCCTACCACTGGAAAAATCCAAATTTGAATAGATCATAAATTTTTTTTTTGAGACAGGGTCTTGCTGTGTAGTTTAGGCTGGCCTCGATGATCCTCCTGCCTCAGCCTCCCAAGTCCTGGAATTATAGGCATGCGCCACCATGCCCAGCTTCACAAATTATCTTTTAAAATGAAGTAGTGAGGACCAGAGATTTAGCTCAGTGGCACATCACCTGCCTGGCAAGTGCAAGGTCCTGAGTTCGATCCCTAGTACAAATAAAAAACTCACCACCCAAAATGAAGCAATGAGTTAACAATTAAATAAAGTCTAAGAATAGAAAAATAACAGAACATTGTCATTGCCAAATTCTATTGAATTCAGGATGTACTTCTCCTATAAAGATCAAGGAAACAAACCCTGAGGGCCTACAAAAGATGCACTGTCTAGTAGAAACCCTTCCTCATATTGCAGCAGTTGCATTAAATGTAAGTGGATTTATTTTTAACTTTCACCTATTTTGTTTAGGTTTTCATTTTTTTCAAATTCCAACCAGAAGCTAAATGCAATTGGAAACCTATAAACCCTAGTTAGGTGTAAATGGATCTTGCATTCCAGTTAAAAGATTATCAGATCTGAGTGGGACAGAGAAACAAAACCATGAATATGTCTTTTATAAAATACATCTAAAACATAAGGTTTATGAGAAGTTGAAAATTAAGGAATTTAAGAAACAAATTCCATACCTAAAAATGCTGATATCCGGGCCGGAGGGTTAGCTCAGTGGTTCCGGCGCCTGCCTCGCAAGCACAAGGTCCTGAGTTCGATCCCCGGAAACCACATATAATGCTGGGCGTGGAGACACGCCCACCAACGATCAACACCACATACCACAATGCCTGACGTGGTGGCTCACGCCTGTCATCCCAGCACTAGGGAGGCAGAGACAGGAGGATTGCTGAGTTTGCGGCGGCTTGCCTGGGCACAATAGTGAGCTCAGGGCCAGCCTGAACTACAAAGCGAGACCCCGTCTCAAAAAGAAAAAAAAAAAAAATGCTGATATCCTTACATGAGTATCAGAAAACAGACTTTAAAATAAAGGGCATTACTGAGTAGAAGACAAAGTGCATAATGATGAAAGATTCCATCGTTAGTGAGATAACTCTGAACTTACATGTGCCTGATAAAATAGCCTCAGAACATATAAAGAAAAACTTAACCCCAAGAAGACTGACAAATTATCATCTGAGGCGATTTTAGCACACCTCTCCAAGTAAATGATTGAACAGTTAATTGGGTATTTTTTGGGGGGGTAATGGGAATTGAACTCAGAACCTTTGTGGCTGCTGCTAAATCCCAGGCCCAGAACTTTTTTTTTTTTTTTTTTCTTTGAGGCAGGGTCTCGCTTTGTAGTTCAGGCTGGCCCTGAGCTCACTATGGTGCCCAGGCAAGCCACCGCGAACTCAGCAATCCTCCAGTCTCTGCCTCCCGAGTGCTGGGATGACAGGCGTGAGCCACCACGTCTGGCACTGTGGTATGTGGTGTTGATTGTTGGTGGGCGTGTCTCCACGCCCAGAATTATATGTGGTTACCGGGGATCAAACTCAGGTCCTTGCGCTTGCGAGGCAGGCGCCGGAACCACTGAGCTAACCCTCCGGCCCTAAAATGTGTTTTAAGAAGACACTGGTAAACATAACCCAGTTTAAAAAAAAAAAAAAAACAGCACTAGAACGAGGCCTTTGGTGAAAAGAAAGACGGTTTATGAATCTAAGACAAGAAGCCGGCCTCATCAGGGACACAAGAAGTGGAGAGGGGGCCACCATGTGCCTGCTCCCTGCTGCTTTGCTCCTGCTGAACAGCAGGAATACAGTTCTCCATCCCAATGGCTGCTCTTGAGGATGTGGAACAACCGGATCTCTTAGGTGCCTCTGCTGGGGGCTCATTATACTTTGAAAACAGCTTGGTGCCAGAAAACACATTTCTTCTCCTGATTATGAACCCTAGAGGAGCTCAACTCATGCATATTAGGGGCCATGCAATGTACTCAAAGTAATGTGGTTTTTAGGAACACAAATCTAAGAATAATCCAGTCAGCCAAATAGTGATGTCATCTTCCTATGGAATCCTGGATGACAGGGAAAGTCATTTTTATTCTTTTTCCTTTTTTTTTTAACCCCCAGGCAGGGTCACTATGTACCTCAGACTGACCTCAGACTCCTGATCCTCCTACCTCAGCATCTCAAGTCTGTTTGCCCATTTGTCTGTCCTTCTGTCCATCTGCCATCCCTCCTTCCTTTCTTCCCTCCTTCTTCTGTCCATCATTCTCTTTTGAGATAGGGTCTCACTTTGTAGTTCAGGCTGGCCCTGAGCTCACTATGGAGCCCAGGCAAACCTCGAACTCAGCAATCCTCCTGTCTCTGCCTCCTGAGTGCTGGGATTGCAGGCGTGAGCCACCATGCCCGGCTCTGTGGTATGTGGTATTGATTGCTGGTGGGCGTGAGTCACCATGCCCAGCATTCTATGTGGTTACTGGGATCAAATTCAGGACCTTGCGCTTGAGAGGCAGGTGCCAGAACCACTGAGCTGAATCTCCAGCCCTATCATTCTCTTTTTTAAGACAGGCTGTCACTGAGTGGCATAGGTTGGGATGCACCATCACCTCTGGCTTTTTTTTTTTTTCTTTAAAAATTATCACATAGGGCCAGAGATTTAGTTGAGTGTTTCTGTCATCTGCCTAACAAGCTCAAAGTCCCTGGTTTGACCCCCAGAAACCACATACAACAGTACCTGGCATGGTGACATATGCCCACCACCAATCAGTACCACACACCACAATGCTGGGCATGATGGCTCACATCTGTAATCCCAGAATTCAGGAGGCAGAGGCAGGAGGACTGCTGAATTTGAGGCTTGCCTAAGCTACACAGTGAGCTCAGGGCCAGCCTGAACTACAAAGCAAGACTCTTGTCTCAAAAAAATAAAAAAAAAAATTACCACATACTAAAATTGACTTTGAGCAAATACTTGTTTTTGTATTACAGTCACAGTCAGAATAGAGAATGGTTTTATTACCCTGTTACACTCCTTTTTTTAGCAACCAACACCTCCTGCCAGCCCTAACAGCTGGGATCAGCCTTCCAGTCCAGTTTTACCTTCTTCAGAACTAATGGATTCATACAATGTCTGCTTCTAAAACTGGCTTCTTTCACTCAGCATGATGCCTTTGAAATTCACCCAAATCAATGAGTGCATCTCTAGTTATTCTTTTTAATTGCTGAGTGGTATTCTTTGTATAAATATATTACATTTGTTTATTCACCCTTTGAAGGACATTTGAAAAGGAAGGAAGGGAAGGAAGGAAGGAAGGAAGGAAGGAAGGAAGGAAGGAAGGAAGGAAGGAAGGAAGGAAGGAAGGAAGGAAGGAAGGAAGGAAGGAAGGAAGGGGGAAAGCAAGGAAGGAAAAGCTAACCATTGTAGTGCATATCTGTAATCCCAGCACTCAGGAGGCTTAAACAGGAGGATGAGACCTCGAGTTTGAGGCCAGCTTGGACTACATAGTGAGTTCAAGGCCAATTGAAACTACAAAACAAGTCCCTAGCTCAACTGTGAAATAGAAAATATTTGAAGGGAAATGTGGTAGAGGGGTGAGTAATGAGGGGTAAAGAAAAATGTAATGGTAATTTAAAAAAAGAGAGAAATAAAGCTTATGTATTTAGGGAGTAGGGGTTTGTGGGGTGGGTAGGGGAATGGAGAAAATATGAGAATTAAATCATGTCATATACTGGTACAAATTCCCAATATTGTGTGTGATCATGATGTGTATATATGTACCAATAAAGATTTTAAAAAACAGGGCTGGAGATTTAGCTGGCTGGCAAGCATAAGGTCCCTGGTTCAATCCCTGGTAACCACATACAACAATATTGGGCTTGCAGTCAGTACCACATACCACAATGCCAGACATATGCACAAGCTTTGTTTCCTTTTTTTTTTTTTTTTTTTTTTGAGACAGGGTCTCGCTTTGTAGTTCAGGCTGGCCCTGAGCTCACTATGTAGCCCAGGCAAGCCTGGAACTCAGCAATCCTCCTGTCTCTGCCTCCTGAGTGCTGGTATTACAGGCATGAGCCACCACACCTGGCACTGTGGTATGTGGTATTGATTGCTGGTGGACGTGAGTCCTCACGCCCCAGCATTGTATGTGATTACCAGGGATCGAACTCAGAACCTTCCACTTGCAAGGCAGGTGCCGGAACCACTGAGCTAACCCTCCAGCCCTGTTTCCTTTTTTTTAACCATCATTTTTTTCTCATTACTTTCCCCTAAACCCTATTTCCCTTGAATATTTACTGTTTCAGAAGACATATCTTGATTCTCATTTTTCCCATTCCCCTGCCCTCCCTACAATTCCCCCCAACCCCCTATATAAACTTTATTTCCTTTTTTTTTTTTTTTTTTTTTTTTTTTTTTTTTTTTTTTTTTTTTTTTTTTTTTTTTTTTTTGCTTTTTGGAGACAGGGTCTTGCTTTGTAGTTCAGGCTGGCCCTGAGCTCACTATGGTGCCCAGGAAAGCCGCCGCGAACTCAGCAATCCTCCTGTCTCGGCCTCCCGAGTGCTGGGATTACAGGCGTGAGCCACCACGCCCAGCATTATATGTGGTAACCGGGGATCGAACTCAGGTCCTTACGCTTGCGAGGCAGGCGCCGGAACCACTGAGCTAACCCTCCGGCCCTTTATTTCCTTTTTTTAACCATCAAATTTTTCTTTACCTTCGTTGCTTTCCCCTACTCCCCTTTCCCTTTTCCTTTTCGACATTTAAAGAAAACCAAAGGGCCAGGGATTTAGCTGAAGTGATACTGCACCTAATTTGGAAGCACTAGGGCCTGAGTTTAATCCCTGATACCACAAAAACAAACAAACAAACAAGAAAGAAAGAGAGAGAGAAAAGGAGAAAGAGAAAAAAGAAAGAGACAAAGAAAGAAAAGAAAAAGAGAGAGAAAGAAAGAAAAGAAAGAAAAAGAGAAAGAAAGAAAGAAAGAAAGAAAGAAAGAAAGAAAGAAAGAAAGAAAGAAAGAAAGAAAGAAAGAAAGAAAGGGAAGGAAAGAGGGAAAATTCAAAGACATGTAAAACTATCTATATTCCTTGGGAGCATAGTTTATCACAAAGAGCTAGAAAGGTAGAAAGCAAGGTTAGGAAAATTGGTACCTCTAGGTTGGGCTTAGGGATACTGGGAGCCACAGCAGTCTTCTCAGTATCTGTCCATGTTCCACTTCTCATAACAGTAGTTTCCCACAACTTTGGCATGTTGTTTGTCTTTGGGATGCATATATTACAAACACTCTGTTGTGTCTACTTATCAACCATGTATGTGTCATGTATGTGAGGCTGAAGCAGGAGGACTCAGTTTGAGCCCAGCCTAGGCAATTTAGTGACTAAATAAGACCCTGTCTCAAATTAAAAAATTAAAAAGGCAGAGAAGGTAGCTCAGTTTGAAGGCTCTAGGTTCAATCCCCAGTATCTCAAAAAAAGCACAAAGTTCTTTGTCTCAGGCTGTCTGACCTGCTGAAGAGTACTGTCTACAGTATTCATTTCTAGACACCACGCTAACTACCCCATCTCCACAGGAATCTCCAAAATCTGCTGATCCTGACTGCCATCAAGGCAGATCATACACGGGTCATGGAGTATGTCAGCCGCCTGGACAACTATGATGCCCCAGACATTGCAAACATCGCCATCAGCAGTGCACTGTATGAGGAGGCTTTTGCTATCTTTTGCAAGTTTGATGTCAATGTCTCAGCGATCCAGGTGGGTTCTGCAAGCAGTCTTATTGGGCCCAAGCATCCTGTGCTGCCCTGCACATGCCCCTGATGAAGTATGACCACAGTGTGGGATTCCCAGACAGATCACCAGACACAGAATAGGGGCATAAAGTGGTTTTATTAGCCAACAGCTCAGGCCAGGAATATAGCTCAATGGCGCTGTGCCTGCCTGGCAAGCATAAGGTCCTGAGTCTGATCCCCAATATGAAATTAGCCAGCGGCTCAGCAAGGAATTCAAATTGCCTCAAGAGTGCCTCACAGAAGTTTATTCCCACTTTTCTATCTCTGTGTTTCTATGGGAAGGGAAAACAGCAGCCATGAATGCTGGGAAAATAGCCAGACACAAGCAGAGGGACGGTAAAGGGGGAGCAGGAAGTTTGGGAAGGATTTTTCCAAGATCATCTTGCTCTAGTGGGTTTCACTACAGTAGTGGTCTTAGTTACATTATATCTTCCACAACGCGAGAGACTTACTCTCCTCTCTCTTTGCCCCTTTGACCTCTGACTGAAGAGCCCTATTTCCATACCAACTCTCATCAAAATCTGTATGATGGGCCAGAGATTTAGCTCTAACACCTGCCAAGCAAGTGCAGGGTCCCTGGTTTGATCACCAGTAACCACATACAATACTGGGCATGGTGACTCACACCCACCAGCAATGAGTACCACATACCACAGTGCTGGGCGTGGTGGCTCACATTTGTAATCCCAGCACTGGGGAGGTAGAGGCAGGAGGATTTTTGAGTTTGAGGCTTGCCTGGACTACATAGTGAGCTCAGGCAGCCTGAACTACAAAGCGAGACTCTGTCTCAAAAAAAAAAAAAATCTCTGTATGAGTCTTCCACAGACTGATATCCCTTAGCCCATAAGACCATGGAGGTTGTTTACTGGGCTATTGTGGTCTCTATCATGGTGCTTAGAGGCCATATTGCTATGGAAAACAGGCAAAGGATAAGTAGACAGGCTCCTATAATAGCAATAAACCTTCCTATTCTTGTCTGAAAACCTCCTAGAGAACCATCCATCATTTCCAGCTCTGGAGAGATGCATGAGCTAACTCTTGGATCTTTTTGGTGGTCTTTTACTTCTTGCCCCTGATCGTATACTGGGCTTGCAGCCTAATTATTCTGTTTAGCACATAAATAAGAGCTCTGTATCCCCATGTTCCATCTTCAGCCCATGTGGCTGAGTTATTCTCTCTAAAGGCCACTCATCATCTTTCCAATGCCTATGACTAAGTTTTTCTTCTCACAGAAGGAAACACACAGGGGTATCCCAGCAACCTCACTGTAGAACCTTTATCCTAAGCAACTCAGTTCTCCAAGTTGGGCCTGAGACTCAAGAGTCTCCCTTTGTAGTTTAGGCTGGCCCTGAGCCCCCTGTGTAGCCCAGGCAAGCCTTGAACTCAGCAATCCTCCTTTCTCTGCCTCCCAAGTGCTGGGATTACAGATATGAGGCACCCCACCCAGCACTGTGGTATGGGGTACCGGGATCAAACTCGGGACCTTGCACTTGTGAAGCAGACACCAGATCCACTGAGCTAATTCCCCAGCCCTGGCCTGGAACTCTTTTCCCTTTGAAGTAAGTCACCTCCCAATGATGCTAGCTAGTCTTAAGGATCCATGGGTTGCTTCCTTGTAAGGCTTATTTTATACTCCTCTCCTTTTGTTTTCTCCCAAAGCAAGAGTTTGTTTTCAGTTTGTTATCCCATCTCCCATCCTACATGGCCACTGATACCCCATCAGAGTTCCTATACAAACATAGCATGATGTGACATTCTGCAAATGTGCTGTGCTTTCTGCCACTCCTGTGAAGAAGTTTCAGGTTCCTGAGGGATTCTGTGGCAGAGGTTGGGTCATTTCTTCAAACAAGGAATGAAAGACCTGAGAGGTGGCTGGGGAATCAGTGAGCCTTCTAATGAGGCAAGGTGTTCCTGGATCATCATCTCTCCTATAAACCCAGAGCGCAAAGATTTTTGTTTTTTCATATTTTGAGGGTCCAAGATGCTTAAAGTGACTGGTTATATGTTCCAAGTTTGTAAGGAGTTGGAGCTGGCCATTTCCTTAAGGGGGACCCCATCTACCATGTGGCCTACCTCACACCAGGGGCAACCAAAGTCATCTACATGTTTATACCCACTTCACTTCCACCACAGGTGGCTATTCCAGATATATATGTATTCGGTATTTGTCCTGTACTCTCTTTTTCACCCTTGGCTCCCACATGTCAGAAGATAGATATCTTTTGTGGCAGTGGAACTGATAGCTGTGCAAACTATCTTTGAATGATTAGAATAACTGCAGCTGAAGCAATAAACATTTTCCTTGGGATATCTATAGTATAGAGCTCGAACTCACAACTAGTTTCTATATCTGGGTTAAAGCCAATAAGTGGGCTTATAGAACTTGTATGTAGTCAAGTTATGGTCATAATTTCCAATTATTTCTCCTTTGTAATCATATTAGCTTTGGAAAAGCAGAGCAGTCATGGGCTGGAGATTTGGCTCAATGGTTCCAGTGCCTGCCCAGCAAATACAAGGTCCCTGGTTTGATCCCTGGTAACCACATACAACAATACCGGGTGTGGACACTCATGTCCACCAGCAATCAGTACCACACAACACAACGCCCGACTTGGTGGGTCATCCCTGTAATCCCAGCACTCAGGAGGTAGAGGCAGGAGGATTGCTGAGTTTGAGGCTTGCCTGGGCTATATAGTGAGCTCAGGGCCAGCCTGAACTACAAAGCAGGACCCTGTCTCAGAAAAAAACAATATTGTGGCCTCTGCTTGCGTGTCATTTGGACAGGAAGCTCTGTTATGACTGCTCGGCTTTTTGTTTTGTTTTGTTTTTTTACTTCCCACAAAAATAGACAACAAACAAGACACCAATTGCTTCATCCATCACCTGCCATTCTTCTTGCAGAGATAGTTCATGCTGCTCTAAGCCTTAGCAAGCCAGTGATCCTCACTATCACCCTGGTGCTGCCCTAAGCTATATAAGGTAGCCTTGGAACTGCAGTTTAGGACTCTGCACTTGCTTTAGCCCTGTGCACCCTGACAGGAGTCACGAATATGATGTCTGTCTCATTCCCACACAAGCGCTCACAGAGCCAAGCCAACACTTAGCACTCCACCCACCACCAGCAGCCTAAAGTGTTCTGGTTTCACTTCACTCTGGCAGCTAGTTGGACAGTGAGGGTGATCAGCCTTCTTTAGAGATCCTTTTTGGCTCTCTTTGCAGAACTAGGGCCCTTCAACCTACCATGACTCAGATGTCTGCCAAACACACGGGAGCATCTCTGAGCCCTTCCCCAGCAGCCAGCCAGAGTTTTCCAACCACTTATACAGGGAAACCTCCCACACAAGAGGAAACAACCTGTGGTCATACACTCAGCAGGACCTTGTCATCCAGCCAGCCGAGCTCCCCTGCTTTGCCTGTGGGGGAGGCAGTTAACCATGGCCAACTGTGCCGCGCCTCAGAACCTCCTCACTGGATTTCCAAATGAAGTATGGCTACTGTGTGAGATTCTTGGACAGACTGCCAGACATGGATGAGTCATAAAAAGTGGTTGTATTATCCAGTGGCTTATCAACAGATTCAAAGTTCCTCAAGAGTGGTAAACAGCAGTTTACTCCTTTTTTTTGTTTTAATTTTTTTGAGACAGGGTCTTACTTTGTAGTTCAGGCTGGCCTTGAACTCATTGTATCCCAGGGTGCTCTTGAACTCACAGCAATCCTCCTGCCTCTGCCTCCTGAGTACTGGGATTACAGGCGTGAACCATCATGCCTGGCCACTCCCATTTATATATCTCAGTTTTTCTACGGGAAGGGGAAGTAGCAGCCATGGTTGCTGGGGAAACAGCCAGAAATAAGCAGATGGACAGTGAGGAAGGAGCGGGGAAGTTTGAAGATCACCTTGCTCTAGTGAGTTTGTGTTACAGCGATAGTCATAGTTACATCTTCCATGATGGAAGGAATTTCCATTTCCTCTCTCACTGGAGGACTTTGTCATCACTAAAGATATCAGACATTGGGCCGGAGGGTTAGCTCAGTGGTTCCGGCGCCTGCCTCGCAAGCGCAAGGTCCTGAGTTCGATCCCCAGTAACCACATATAATGCTGGGTGTGGAGATACGCCCACCAACAATCAACACCACATACCACAATGCTGGGCGTGGGGGCTCACGCCTGTAATCCCAGCACTCGGGAGGCAGAGATAGGAGGATTGCTGAGTTCGCGGCGGCTTGCCTGGGCACCATAGTGAGCTCAGGGCCAGCCTGAACTACAAAGCGAGACCCTATCTCAAAAAGCAAAAAAAAAAAAGATATGAGACATTTAAGTCACATCATCTCTTGGGTGCTTGGCGTCTTTCTGCTCCTCCCATTTGTTTGGTTGCTTGCCTTTTCCTTCTCTGCTAGTGTCTGTTCCATTCCCAGCACTCACTTAGACTGGTACCTGACATAGGTTCATCATCAGTCCTTCATGCTTTTGTTAGTTTGTCTCTTCTCCATCATGGGGCCCTCCCAACCCAGCTACCTTCTCATTACAATGGCTCATATCTCTGTCAGTTCATTCATCCAAGAAATAATTAGTACCCAGTTGCTTTGCACTGACTTAAAAGAATCATGCAGCTTTAGGCAGAATAAACAACCAAACAAAACACTTGCCCCTTGGAGCTGATTAGGTGTTGTGAACAACGCAAGTCCCTCTATGACCATAGGTCCTGATCAAGCACATTGGAAACCTAGACCGAGCGTATGAGTTTGCTGAGAGATGCAATGAGCCTGCTGTGTGGAGTCAGCTGGCCCAAGCCCAGCTCAAAAAGGACTTGGTGAAGGAAGCCATCGACTCTTACATCAGAGCGGATGACCCTGCCTCTTACCTCGAGGTGGTTCAGGCAGCCAACAAGAGCAGTAAGTGAATTCTCTCTCCGGGGTCCTGCTTCTCATTGGTATGATACATGGCCAACACAAGATGTTGGAGAGATTTGCAGGAATCTAGTGTATTTTACATCCAGAGAAATCACAGAAGCCAGTAAGTAAGTTTTTCAAAGGAGTCTGAGATAAATACTACTCTTAGTGGTATTAGCTCTTCAGTCCAGCTGACTGTTGGCCATTTTTGTAAGAGTGGGAGTTTAGACCAATAGATGATCATAATTATAATCATTCTAAGATCAGTGGCTCATTCCCAGTTTCCTGGAGATACTCTTCTAGTATATCTAATTGATTGTGGCATTGACCTCTCCAGGGGCTAGAATAACTACCCCAATGCCTAGTGAAGTCTTTTCTTGGGGACAGGGAGACTCCTGTCCCTAGGAATGATTCACATGTGTCCCTACCACTCTCTTTTCTTCCTCCTTGGATAGGGCTTTATTTACTGGAAGAAGCCAAGACTTTGTAGGCTTTAACTGGAGCCTGAGATCCCATAAGGCATAGCCAGGAGAATAAACATGTCTGGCTAAGGACAGAACAGGAGGAACTGAGCTTCAGTTTAAAACAACCAACTCTGGGCTAATTTGTCTTTGTTCTCTGCCCTTAGACAACTGGGAAGATCTAGTGAAATTCCTGCAAATGGCCCAGAAGAAGAATCATGAGTCCTGTATAGAAACGGAACTTATTTTTTCCTTGGCTAAAACCAGCCGTTTGTCTGAGCTAGAAGACTGCATTAATGGGCCCAACAATGCCAATATCCAGCAGGTAAGCTGGGCCCCTTTTGGGTTAGGAACTACCATAGTCACACTTAGGCCAGGAGTCCTCCATAGAGTGATACAAATTGATGATGATGGGAAACAGGCCAAGGACATAATTACATAACTTCTTCTGTCATTGATAGAAATTAGACTCTGGAATTTGACTTGCCATCCTTGCCAAATGTGGTGGCACATGCCTGTAATCCTAGCACCAGGGAAGTTGAGGCAGGAGGACTTGTTGTGAACTCTTGGGGCCAGCCTGAGCTACATAGTGAGACACTGTCTCAAAAAACAAAAAAACAGAGTTCAATCATTGGTACCACCAAAAAAAAAAAAAGAAAGAAAGAAAGAATGGCTCTCCTAAAGGAGGAGATGTTAGAACCTAATCTGCAGGTATTCTGTTTACCATTTGAAAACAAAATGAACCGGCTAACTCAGATTTAATAATCTGGATACATGGAACATATTTATTGAAAATTAGTAATTTTCCTATATGCCCACCATATAGGAAAAAATAATGAAGAAAAAAGCATCCCCCCCGACATTTTTTTTTTTTGAGATAGGGTCTCACTTTGTAGTTCAGGCTGGCCTTCAGCTCTCTGTATAGCCCAGGCGAGCTTCGAACTCAGCAATCCTCCTGCCTCTGCCTCCCAAGCACTGGGATTATAGGTGTGAGCCACCATGCCTGGTACTGTGGTATGTGGTACTGATTGCTGGTGGGAGTGAGTGAGTCACCATGCTCAGTATTGTTGTATGTGGTTACCAGGGATGGAATCAGGGACCTTGCACTTGCTAGGCAGGAGCCGGAATCACTGAGCTAAATCTCTGGCCCAGGTTTGGCTTTTTTATGGCCACAGCAACACACATTTTTTTAGATAATTTTTGATAACATTCTCTGCCTTGTTTACATTTGTTTCTTGCTGATTCTAGATAAGCTTTTATAAAGTGAATGTCATTTTGGGTAATTTGTAGCCATGGCATTTCTTCATAGGCTAATAATTATCAATGATGAATTCTCTAAATTTTAACATGGAAGTCTTACAAGTACCCAATTGTTAGTATATATAATATGCATGTGCAACTGCTATACCACAAATTAGTTGTAATATATTTTCCTTGGGCTGGAGATTTAGCTCAGTGGTTCCAACGCCTGCCTCACAAGCACAAGGTCCTGAGTTTGATCCCCAGTAAACACAAACAATGTTGGGTGTGGTGACTCACACTCACTAGCAATCAATACCACATACCACAGTGCCGGGCGTGGTGGCTCATGCCTATAATCCTAGCACTCGGGAGGCAGAGGCAGGAGGATTGCTGAGTTCTAGGCTTGCCTGGACTACATAGTGAGCTCAGGGCCAGCCTGAACTACAAAGCAAGACCCTGGCTCAAAAAAAAATAAAAATAAATTTTAAAAAAATATATAAAATATTTTCCTTGAGGGACTATAATAGGATGGCATCTGGTCCACTAAGTCAGTGCCTTTCTTTGCATTATTGTCATCAAAGACCCCCTTTAAAAGGGGTACAAGCTGCCCTATTGTAGTCAGACATGTCTCACCAGTGATCTAAGAAGCCTGATGGGATAGTCAGGCCATTTTGAACATGTTTAGACATCACAGCATGATTTATACTAATAGAAATTGATTTGTAAAATGGAGTATTATTCTGCCATAAAGAATGATAATTTTGAGTCATTCATACTTAAAAGGACATACCTTCAGGACATACTCATAAGTGAAATAAATAGGTCACAGATGTGTGAATACCATATATTTTCTCTGGTATGAGAAAATGAAAATGTAAATAAGTCCTAGAATGTATGACAAACACTATAAAATATAAAATACCCTAAGGGAAACAGGGGGTAGGGGTAAATAACAAGGGGAAAGAAAAAAATTGTGATGGTAAAAAAAAGGGGGAAACAAACTCATGTATATAACAGATGGGGGGTTGTAGGGTAGATAGGAGAATGGGAAAAAATGAGAATTAAGTTGTGTCATATACTGACACAAATTCTCAATGTTGAGTGTGATCATGATGTGTATGTAAAATGTACCTATATCACAATAATAAAAAAATTTTTTAAATAAAGGAAAGGGAAAAAAAAAAGAAATTGACAAGTATCTACTAAAAGGAAGTAATTAACAACATCCACTGATGGAATATAGTACAACCTTTAAAACTATTTAGAACCCAGGGCTGAGATTTAGCTCAGTGGTTCCGGCGCCTGCCTCACAAGCGCAAGGTCCTGAGTTCGATCCTGGTAACCACATACAATTCTGGGCGTGGTGGTTTACGCCCACCAGCCATCAATACCACATACCACAGTGCCGGGCGTGGTGGCTCATGCTTGTAATCCCAGCACTCCGGAGGCAGAGACAGGAGGATTGCTGAGTTTGAGGCTTGCCTGGGCTACATAGTGAGCTCAGAGCCAGCCTGAACTACAAAGCGAGACCCTGTCTCAAAAAAAAAAAAAAAAAAAAAACTATTTAGAACCCAATTGGTGAACAGAATCTTTCAAATCAAGTTCAAGCAGAGTGAAAAATAGCACACATGATACAATAAACGTACATGACCAGGAAAATGCCCTCAGTAGAGTGAAAAACTCAAGGATATGGAATTGGCAGTATCATATTATTTTCATTTTACGTGCTTGTGTTTACAAAGTTGTTTTTTACAGTCAATGATCATATAATCTCAACAACTGACTTCATAGTCACATAATAAAATGTTAGATAGCCAGGCATGGTTGCTCACGCCTGTAATCCCAGCACTCGGGAGGCAGAGGCAGGAGGATTGCTGAGTTCAAGGCTTGCCTGGGCTACATAGTGAGCTCAGGGCCAGCCTGAACTACAAAGCGAGACCCTGTCTCAAAAAAAAAAAAAAAAGTTACATATTAAACCTTGCCCAGGGCCAGAGATTTAGCTCAGTGGTTCTGGCGCCTGCCTAGCAAGCACAAGGTCCTTGGTTGGATCCTGGTAACCACATACAACAATACAGGGCATGGTGACTCACACCCACCAGCAATCAGTACCACACAGCACAGTGCCAGGCATGGTGGCTCACACCTATAATCCCAGCTCTTGGGAGGCAGAGGCAGGATTGCTGAGTTGGAGACTCGCCTGGGCTACATAGTGAACTCAGGGCCAGCCTGACCTACAAAGCAAGACCCTGTCTCAAAAAGAAGAAAACCTTGCCCAGATTCCCCCTCTGAATTAGTGCCAGGTCCTCCTGAGTGTGAAACACTGCAGGTAGAATAGGAGGTTTGTCACATATGCTCTGGGCCACAGAGGAGGGGATCTCTGTCTCTATGGTCATATTGGCCCCAGGCCTGGCAATCCTGCCTCCTGTAACTCTCATCCTGGAGGGCAAGTCCAGTCTATTGCCCATTTGTATGTTTCCCAGTCTGCTATCTGCCACCTCCATCTTTTTATATCATCCTGTTCATTTTCCATGTGTCCTATGTTTCTTTTTTTATTTTTGCTAGTAAAAAGCAAATTTATACTGGGTATGGTGATGCATGCCTTAAATCCCAGCACTTGGAAATCTGAAGCAAGAGGGTCACAGTGAGTTTGAAGCCAGCCTGGGCTACATAGTGAGTTCAAAGTCAAATTGAACCATATAGTGAGGCCCTGTTTTAATATAAAATTTATTAGAAAATTTAACAAGTGAGGCCTGGGAATTTAGCTCAGTGGTGCTGTACTTGCCTTGCAAGCATAAGATCCTTAGTTTGATCCCTGGTATCACAAAAGAAAGAGGGAGAGAAGGAGGAAGGGAGAAAGAGAGAGAGAGACAGAAGAAAGAAGAAGGAAAGAAAAAGGGAAGGAAGGAAGGAAGGAAAACAAAATTTAGTGAGTATCCTTCCCTCTTTGCTGGGTCAGTATATAAACGTTATGTTATATTTCCTGTTTAACCTCTCTCTGTTTCTGTCTGTCTCTTTCTCTCTCTCTTGGTACTGGGGATAGAACTCATGACTTTCACACTGATCTACATCCTTAGCCCTTTCATGATTTTTTTTTTTTTGAGACAGGGTCTCGCTTTGTAGTTCAGGCTGGCTCTGAGCTCACTATGTAGCCCAGGCAAGCCCTGAACTCAGCAATCCTCCTGTCTCTGCCTCCCGAGTGCTGGGATTACAGGCCTGAGCCACCAGGCCCGGCCCTTTTATGATTTTTTTTATTTTGAGATTTGGGCTCACTTAAGTCACTGAGTTCCCTGGGCTGGAATGAAACCTGCAATCCTCTTGCCTCAGCATCCTAGAGTACTGGGATCCCAAACCTGCCTCCAACACGCATGTGGCTCAACACTTCTCTCGATCCCCAAATCCTGTTTTATTTTTGCTTCCATTTTACTGTCTGCCTTTAAACCAAAACCTGTTGGGACAGTTGTCTATCTCCCTTTTCAGTCTGTCTCCCCTGTCTCTAGTAAGCCCTGTTCTCCGATCAGGCTTGTGAAACCGCTTTTGTACAGTGGTTCCCATGTTGCTAAATCTGATGCTCAAGTTTGGGTGAGCCTTTTTTTTGAGACAGGGTCTCAGGGTCTCACTATGCAGTTCACAGTGGCCTTGGACTCACTCTCTACATAGCCCAGGCTGCCTTAGTCTCCCAAGTGCTGGGATTACAGGTGTGTGTCACCACATCCAGCCTGAGTTGTAAATGATCATAGTTTAATATAATACTTCATTTATTCATTCCTTCAACAAACTATTACTGAGCTTCTGCCATGAGCTAGACTGTGAAGCTGTAGATGCAGGAGTGAAAACGGAAGTCAAATTTGTGCCCCTTTAGAGACCTAACGGGATATAAATGGTTAAGTGTGAAGAGGAGGTACAGGCGGCCATTCCAACATCAGATTGGTCTTCTAGGTGAGGGCTGAGTCCTTGTGCCTCTCCAGGGAACCTTAGAGCGCACAGAATGGTGAGAAGGCAGAGACCTTTCAGGGTGTGCAGGAGACAATTGGAGAGGGTCGGGGCGGTCGGAGCCTTTGAGCCCAAGTGGAAAAGGAATTAGAGAGAAGGGAGTTATTGGCCCCATGAGTCAGGGGCCCACTGTCAGGACTCCGGCTCTCATGTGGGTTTCCAGCAGCAGAAGTGTGGGATGTGCTCCGCATGAGAGGGGGAGGCGATGGTAACACACAGAAAGTGGTCAAGGTGAGGGGAGCACCCCTCCTCCATCCACCTGTGGATGTAGCTGAGGAACAGCTGACAGGTTTGCTGATGATGTCAGTATGAGAAGAGAGAGGCAAGACCAAGTCCATGTTTTGGGCTGTGTTTGTGGAGCTAGAAACAGAATGAAGATGATCCAGGCTCGGTATGGGCTGACCATGCCAGATGCTGTGTGGACATCTGCCACCAGCTGGAAAAGTTAGGTCTCAGAGAAGTCCAGCCCACAGACCGCACATGGCAGCCTGCAGTTCACAGGCGAAGCCACTCCCCATTCCCAGGGTCTCCCGCCTGTGTGGAGGTGCCAGCAGGAGTGGGAGGTGAGGTGGGCCATTAACAGGGGCTGGACACCCACAACCTAATGGCATGAGAAGGGGAAGCAGGAAGTGGCCCAAGGGTGTGAAAGCGCACAGAGGAGTCTTGGACACTGTATGGGCATCTGGAGAGTGAAGAACCCAACCCAGAGTCAGGAGCAAGAGGCCATGTGGAAAGAGGGTAGGAAGCTAAGACCAAAAGGAGCAGTAATTTTTACATTGCGATTCAAGCTGGGCAAAGAACAGCGGTTCCTGAAGGTTACAGGAGTGCCTTTGTACAGAGGGTGATATCCATACGGGGTTGGGTTGCTGATACGGAGAGGAGTAAATTGGGGGTCAGGTACGCCAGTAAAGCTGGCCACAATCTGATGCTGCAGGACTGTCCTGATGGTATCTGTCTTCTCAGAAATAGAAAGCCAGGTACTCACCTGGAGAAAGTTTGAGGTTTGAGGGAAGAAGGTGGAAGACTAGGAAAGGACATGGGTTAAGGAAGAAAGATCTGTAGCATGGAAAGGTTGTCTGAGGTTCACAATGGTGAATTCAGAGACCTGTCAGCACTTTGGGCTTCTGCCATCTCTGTGTAGCTCCACAGGCCCAGACAGGGAGCACACTGAGTATTAGCTCTGACAGACTGAAAGCAGCCAACACAGTTGAGGGTAAATACCAAGAGCCATACAGCTCAACTATAGCTCCCTGCTGGATAATTGGTATAAACTGACACAGACAGAGCGGCAGAGGCAGAAGGGAGTTGATGGAGTCACTCAGTTGGTAGAGATGAGGTGTTTGGGACAGTGACTGTGAGCTAGACTGAAGTGGGGCTGCACAGAAAGTAGGTGACTGTGTAGAGGTTTCCGGGGTAACAGGACTGACAAGGTATCATTGTGGCAGTGACTGGTCACTGTCATGGGGAAGATATGGTCCTTGGAGCAGGCAATGAGGAAGCTCTGTAAATGTCAGTATGGTGATGCCTGACCCGAGATTCACAGTCAGCAGTGTGTAGTGGGGAGAGAGGGAAACAGCCAGGAGCAGCAAGAAGCATGATCCTCAGCCTGGCCCAAGGGGTTCAGGCGTGCAGGGTGATACCTAGGGCCTGAGAAGAGCTGGAGTGCTGAGCCAGGAGTAGGGGCAGGGAAGGGTGTCCGCAGATGGGAATCTCACTTCACCTTCAAGGGACTCTTTATGATTAGAAAAATGTTCTTTCTGGGCCGGAGGGTTAGCTCAGTGGTTCCGGCGCCTGCCTCGCAAGCGCAAGGACCTGAGTTCGATCCCCGGTAACCACATATAATGCTGGGCGTGGAGACACGCCCACCAACAATCAACACCGCATACCACAATGCCGGGCGTGGTGGCTCACACCTGTAATCCCAGCACTCGGGAGGCAGAGACAGGAGGATTGCTGAGTTCGCAGCGGCTTGCCTAGGCACCATAGTGAGCTCTGGGCCAGCCTGAACTACAACGCGAGACCCTGTCTCAAAAAAAGCATAAAAAAGAAAAAGAAAAATGTTCCTTCTGAAGGCTGCAGATGTAGCTTAGTGACAGAGCACTTGCCTGCCACGCATGAGGCTCTGAGTTCCATCCTCAGCATCACAACACAAAGGAAAAGGAAGCTTCCCCTCAGCAAACAGGAAGATAGCAGTTCTAGAGAAATCCCTGCGTGTGAGACTATCTCACTGGAGTTCCCCACTGTCCCTAGGTCGCAGACCACTGTTATGAAGAGGGCATGTATGAGGCTGCCAAGCTGCTCTACAGCAACGTTTCTAACTTTGCCCGCCTGGCTTCCACCTTGGTCCACCTCGGTGAGTATCAGGCAGCTGTGGACAGCAGCCGCAAGGCCAACAGCACCCGGACCTGGAAGGAGGTAAGCTATGGCAAGTCTGCTGGAGAGCACTTTCTGACAAGCATTCTCTCCTGTCCTTCCTGTTGTACTCTGGGTTCTTCTGCCAAACAGTATATGAGTCAGGGGCAGACTTCAGGCCCAGGCAGGGGTCTCAGTCCTCTGCGACAACTCAGAGGCAGAGCCTCATAAACTAGCATGTAGGATCAGAGTCAAAGGCCCTGAACACTCAGTGGTCAGACCAGCACCCAAAGACTATCTTGATCGCATGGAGTTTGCAACATCATCTTATCACATTGCTTCTTAAACCCTTGTCCGCCTAATACTGTAGTTACTGTAAATTAGCATTCTTGGTCTTTGTGGAAGATTAGTAGAGTAGCTCTCCTAAATCAGAATTGTCTGCAAGTAAGGAAAATTTTGTAAAGAGATGAACCTCTGAAGCATCAATAAAAGATTCAGTTCAGTTTGAACATTCAGTGTTAAGACCCTAGTTATGTAGTGTGCATATTTGGACTCTTGTTTCACTGTTGAAAATGAATTGGCAGTCAGGCTTGTGCACGAGCATTGTAGCATATGCCTGTAATCCCAGCACTTACTTGGGAGCCTGAGGCAGAAGGATCATCTCAAATTTGGGGCCACCCTGGGGTACATAGTTCAAGACCAGCCTGACCTACATAGTGAGACCTTCTCTCAAGAAACAAAAACAAGAACTGGAGATTTAGCTCGGTGGTTCCAGCTCCTGCCTAGCAAGTGAAAGGTCCTGAGTTGATCTCAGGTAACCACAAACAACAATACAGGCAGTGGTTATTCATGCCCACCAGCCATCAGTACCACACACCACAATGCTGGGTGTGGTGGCTCACACCTGTAATCCCGACACACAGGAGGATTGCTGAGTTCCAGGCTTGCTGAGTTCAAGGCTTGCATGGGCTACATACTGAGCTCAGGGCCAGCCTGAACTACAAAGCGAGATCCTGTCTCCAAAACAAAAACAAACAAAAAACAAAAAAGAATAGGCAGGGCCGGAGATTTAGCTCAGCAGTTCCTGTGCCTGCCTCGCAAATGCAAGGTCCTAAATTAGATCCGGTAACCACATACAATGCTGGGCGTGGTGACTCACGCCCACCAGCCATCAATACCACATACCACAGTGCCGGGCATGGTGGCTCACGCCTGTCATCCCAGCACTCTGGAGGCAGAGACAGGAGAATTGCTGAGTTCCAGGCTTGCCTGGGCTACATAGTGAGCTCAGGGCCAGCCTGAACTACAAAGCGAGACCCTGTCTCAAAAAAAAAAAAGAATAGGCAGTTACAAGGAAAGATGTTTCCAGTAACATGGGAGAAATGTGCTTTCAAGATCCATGGTATATATAAGAGTCGGAGGGGTGCTAGTGTATATCACCCTCAAAAAGAATAGGCCAGAGATCATCTCAAGTTAATGACAGCTGGGTTAGGTGATTATTTTGTTTATCTGCATGCTTTGCTTTATCCCCTTTGAGAACATGGGCTTTGTGTAGTGGGTGAGGAAAGTGGGGAGACTGCAGCAAGCTCAGCTCTGGTTTTGGCCCAGATTGGCCCACTCAGCCCTTATAAGAGTCTCAGCTCCAAGGTCCCTCTGTACAGAGGCCTACTTCACTTGTTCATACCTGTTACAATGTGGAACGTACATCATAGCGCAGACAACACAAGTGCCATTTTGCATACTCCTATGTAAACTGTACTCAGGTAGCATATGTTCTGATGATGCTTATTTTTTAAATTGAATTCTTTATTGGTACATTTTATATACATCTCACAATCACACACAACATTGGGGAATTTGTACCAATATATGACACAAGTTAATTCTCATTTTTACCCACATCCCTACCCACCCACACCTCCCACCCCCTATACACATGCTCTTTTATTTTCTTTCAGAATCATATTTATTCCTTCCCTCATTACATTCCCACACCACATTTCCTTTGGAAATTTCCCATTCTACAAAAACTATCATACTTTCTAGAGCTCATTTGCATCTATAGGTGCTCATATCAAAGAGAAGATCCGGTATTTGCCTATCTGTGACCTATTTATTCCACTTATTAGTGTGTCTTCCAGGTGTCTCCATTTGCACATAAATGAATCAATCTTGTCATTCTTTATGGCAGAATAATACTCCATTTTATTTTTAAAAACCACATCTTCTTTATCCAGTCTCCAGTTGATGGGCATTTGGGTTGTTTCCAAGATTGAACTATCATGAACTTAGCTGCTGTGAACAAGGGTGTACATCTGTCTTTCCAATGTGATTTTTAAAATTCCTTTGGGTATATTCCTAGCAGGGGAATAGCAGGGTCAAATGGGACCCCTAGTCCTAGTTTTCTGAGAAATCTCCACACATCTCCACAATGGTTGCACAAGTCTACAATCCCACCAACAGTAGAGAAGAGTTCCTTTTTCCCACAGCCTCGCCAGCATTTATTGTTGGTTGATTTTGTGATAGCGGCCATTCTTTGTGGAAATGAAATCTCAGTGTTGTTTTCATTTGCATCTCTCAAATGACCAGTGATGTTAAACATTTCTTCATATGCTTCTTAGCTGCTTTGACTTCTGCCTCTGAGAAGTGTCTGTTCATTTCAGATGCCCATTTTTGAATGGGGTCTTTAAACTTGGAGAGGCTGCTCTGTTTAAGTTCTTTATATGTGATGATGCTTATTTTTGAGCTATATTAAGTGCTTTTGAAACCCCAAACCTCGAATTCCAACATGACTCTTCAGTCCCCTAAACTAGCCTCCACATCTCAGGGCTTGAGTAGTAATGCATATGCTTTCTTTCACAGTCTCCAACAGCCCTTGGCTTGCAGATTATTAATGTAATTTTTCTTCCAGTCTCAGGCAGCTCTTACAGTAATCTACTTGTTCAGAACCCCTTGTTCACTTATAAAGCCTCTTTCTCTGGTGTGTCTGTGTCCCAGCTGCATGCACTGCTGTGGAGCTAGATCCTGTCTCACTCACTCTGCCCCACTTTGCTAGGTGTGCTTTGCCTGTGTAGATGGCCGAGAGTTCCGCCTTGCGCAGCTGTGTGGCCTTCACATTGTCATTCACGCGGATGAGCTGGAGGAGTTGATACGCTATTACCAGGTGAGGAGCTCTGCCAGCAGTGCGGGTGTGAGGGATACCAAGACACCAAATAAAGGGAGAGGTGCTACCTTAGTACATGACAACCTCCAGTAGCACTGCACTTACAGAGAGGCGTGCAGACCTACACAAAGCATCAAAGATCCCTTCCATGTGCAGTCAACTAGTTTATAAGATAAATTCATAGTGTTTTGTTAGCTGCTTCAGGCCTCACATTGGCTGGTCCTGGACTTTTACCAACTGACTTAAGGAAAAATACATACAAGAGGCGGTCCCAGGAGCAGGGCATTGTCCATGCTGTACATGGGCTCTGCAGCACAGTGACTAACACACATCTTCCACGTGTTGAGAGTCCCAGATCTCCTGTGAGATTCCAAAGATGTCTAGTCCCATCTTCCTGAGTAAAAAGTAGCAGTCAGGGCTCCAGCAGCTCAGGAGAGACAACAGGGCAAAAGAGCTGAGGGGTGCAAGAGAAAGTCAAGAGCACCATGGGAATGCATCACCTTGGGGTGATTTTGCTACAGAGAGGAGTAGAAAAGTGGAATAGTGACAAGGGTTCAGGATGAGAAGATTCTAGGTCGGAAAATCAGAGAACGTTTTCTGAAGACCATCTGTGGAGAGAGGAGTCACTAGAACAGTGATGCTGGTGGACAACTGCCAGAGTCTGGAGCAGAGCTGGCAGGGGTGAGACAGGCACACAGGGTAGAGAGCATGGCTGAGAGGACTGGGACTAAATCCGAGCAGCTGGGAACATAGTCACATGACCAGAGGGGGACGATGGGTACACTCTGAGTGGAGTTAGCCTATCAAAGTCAGGGTTCCAAAAGGAGTGCACCGTGGAGACAGATTAAAACAAATCATCCTCAGATCCTGTCATGCCCATTCTGTTTTATATTTTTCACATTTCTTTTCATAAAAATGGCAGAACTAAGCTGGGCACCATGTCCGCATACCTGTAATTCTAATACTCATAGGGCAAGGCAGGAGGATTGGAAGTTTGAGGTCAGCCTAGGCTACATAGCAAGACCCTGTCTCAAAATAATGTTTTTTAAAGCAACACTAATTTGTACTTGAGCATTGCAGCACTATGGGCCATTTCTCAACAACTGCTCACTAAGTGAAATGGTATAGTCTGCAATCCTGTATATCTTCTCAAGATCGTTCACAGTCACCGCCCTTGCCTTGTGCTGGGCCTGTCTCTGGTATGGGTCTGGCTACAGGGAGGCACACAGTTCCTTTGCCCAATATGTGGGTGTTGGTCTGCCAGGATCGTGGCTACTTTGAGGAGCTCATCTCCCTGCTAGAGGCAGCCCTGGGCCTGGAACAGGCCCACATGGGCATGTTCACGGAGCTGGCCATCCTCTACTCCAAGTTCAAGCCACAAAGGATGCCAGAGCACCTGGAGCTCTTCTGGTCCCGGGTCAACATCCCAAAGGTACCTGTGCCCTCCTCAAGGTTGTAGCTGCCAAGTCTTCAAGTGACACATGGCAAGTCTCACCTGCACCCTCCCTGTTCAGGTGCTGAGGGCTGCAGAACAGGCACACCTCTGGGTGGAGTTGGTGTTTCTCTATGACAAACATGAGGAGTACGACAATGCCATCCTTACCATCATGAGTCACCCCACTGAGGCCTGGAAAGAAAATCAGTTCAAAGATCTCATTACCAAGGTAAGCGATGCAGAGCACCAATTCCTGCCGGCCACTTCCAGGCTGCGTTTGGGTGTGGGGGACACAGAACAGCTAGCTATAGAGGAGGGCAGCGCTTTAGACTCATTGGGCCCACAGGACACTGAACTCTATCAGCTGCCGTAACTGTCAAGTGGTGTCAAGTTTGGTGCGGCATCAAGGAAGCTATTGTATGTTTGTGGTCTGAGCATGTGCCGCTTCAGTGTCCTCTGCTCACCTCTGCATGCCAAGTCTCGTCAGTCCCCTGAGTGTCTTAATTTTGTTCCCAATGCATTGAGGTAAATAATTGGCCCTCCAGCCTCTCCCCTCTGCTGTCTGCCAGTGAGAAGGAAGCATCCTGACTTCATCTAGTGCCCTCAACTCCAGCCAGTGCCAGCTCCTTCTGGCAGTTAGTGCTTTCCTTAGGCACCGAGGGCAGTGAGTGTGGGTGGTCACTGGGGTCCCAAAGAAAGTCTGCCCCTGTGTCTCCTGGAAACTGTCTGAAAGAAGAGTCATCGTTCAGGTCAAGCACCACACTTTTGAGGTTCTTGGTCAGGCCACCCATGTTATCTGACACAGGCAGTGGGGCAGTTGGAAGCCTCTGATAGGGCAGCTCACCCTGTGCAGGGTCTGCAGGTTTCTAGTAGAACACAGGCAGGCAACACACTGCTGTGGCCCAGTCCAGAAAGATCGCTCCACGTGCTATACAGTCCGTACCTAACCTATTCTATGGGCACTTTGTCTGCTTAACTCCTCAGATATCTAAAGTGACATGCCATGGTTGCCATGGCAGTGCTTGTTTCTTGGTGTACATAAAATGACAGAGCAGTCTCCCAAGTCTCTGTTCTGCATGATACTCAAAGCTTCTGCCACACTCTGCTGTGTGAGAGATGTGTCGCATCAGCTCATAATGGGAAGGACAAACAGCCTGGAAATGACATTCCCTGTCAAACAGGACACCAGCCTGTTGGGGAACCTGTCGGGTGACATTCAGTCTGTGTGACAGACACAGAAGACAAGACGCTTTGCAGTCCAGGCAGTGGCCGGCCAAGAGGGTGCTTGCTGATAAAGTTGGGGTTGCCATTCGGGCTACTCCACTCACCATCTCTGTCACTGGCCCAGGAGCATTGTCACTGTAGACTGGAGTTATACCGCAATGAAAAGGACACAATAGTTCCTTCCTACCAAGTGGGTAATGCCAAGGGCATCAAAAGTTCAGGGGTTGTTTCTACACAGAGTAAGGTGCCGTCATTAGGAGCACAGCAGGTGCTCACCCTGGCATTCATTACAAAACCTCCAAGCCTTAACTTTCTACCAAACTGAGAAGTAGCCCTGCTCCCTGAGGTTTGGGGGCTCAGTGGACATGATGGACATGATGCCCTCCACATAGCTGTTCTGGGAACAGCCACCATGGTATTCCTGACCCTTCGTGTAGCCAGCAATATCACCCAGCATGGCTCCGGCAGGAGCACCGTGCAGATGCCAGTGCTCTTTAGGCAGAACAGGTATGGCAGATGGGCCATAGAACCCACTGAATTCTGAAGTGACAGAGGACTCAGGATGCTTGTACCTCAGCACCGTGACTGGGCTGAGAGTGTGGCTGAGCACCCAGAAGGACACATGGCACCCAGGTATGCACAGGGACTTATTTAACAGGGCTGAGAATGTCCATCTTCCCAGGTGCCCATGAAGCTAGGACCAGTGATACCTGATCTCAGTGACTACCACGGTCAACTCCACCAGCCCACAACCTTTAAGAGCCTGAGGGCGATGTGTGTGCTGTTCCTGTATACCATCCTCAATCTATGGTCATCTTGAGGCCCCAACGGGGTTGGCAAGCAAGGGCAGTGGGACTCAGACAGGTGAATTGTCAGGAAAGGTGAACTTGAAATCTACCCACACCTCATCCTGTGGGACAACCTCACTGCCCCTTCTGCTTCTTAGATGACTGGTAAAAGGACTATCCTGAAAGGATGACAAGTTCCTGAGATCTAATGTCACCAGATCCACAGCAACCAGGGAGCCAAGGCTGAGGGCAGGCCATTCCACAGCGGGAGCATTGTAACAGCACCGGGCCAGTGCTCTACCCTGCCCATGGGGCTAGTGCTAGAGACCTCATTGGAAACTGTGGTGACAGTAAGTGCTGTAGCATAAGAGGGAAAACCTGGCAAGGTACAATAATCACAGGTGACTAAATGGGTCTTGAACAACTTAGACCTCTCTTAAAATAAGAAATAAGGGACCAGGGATTTAGCTCAGTGGTTCCAGTGTCTGCCTGGCAAGCTTAAAGTCCCAAGTTTGATCCCCAGTACCATATACCACAGTGCTGGCCCTGGGGGCTCACCCCTGTAATCCCAGCACTCAGGAGACAGTCAGGAGGATTGTTGAGTGCAAGGCTTGCCTGGCTACATAGTGAGCTCAGGGCCAGCTGAACTACAAAGTGAGACCCTTTCTCAAAAAAAAAAAAAAGAAAAAAGAAAAAGTGGGGCATAGTGGTACAGACCTGTAATCCTGGTACTCGGGAAGCTGAGGCAGGAGGGTCACCACTATTTTGAGATCAGCCTGGACTACAAAGTGAGTTCAAGGCCAACGTGAGCTACCTAGTGATACCCTGTCTCAAAAAAAAAAAAAAAGTGGGCCAGAGGGTTAGTTCAGTGGTTCCGGCACCTGCCTCACAAGCCCAAGGTCCTGAATGCTGGGCGTGGAGACTCACGCCCACCAGCAATCAATATCACATACCACAGTGCTGGGTGTGGTGGCTCACACCTGTAATCCCAGCACTGAGTAGGCAGAGGCAGGAGGATTGCTGAGTTCGAGGCTTGCCTGGGCTACATAGTGAGCTCAGGGCCAGCCTGAACTATAAAGCAAGACCCTGTCTCAAAAAAAAAAAAGGAAAGAAAAGAAAAAGAAAGTGAAATGCAGCCTGTCCAGACCTTGAACCTGAGAGGACAGGCCTTCTCATGGGCACTGCATCCACCCAGAATGACTGGTCCTCTCCTGTAGGTGAGGACTGGTCCTTTCCTTTTGGCCCTGGGCTACTTTTAGGTTCATTACAGTCTGAGTATCTCCATGTTTGACTTAAAGGCACTAAAGACATAATAGAATGCACAGCCAACAGGAAGGGCTGGTAGTGTCTCCTTGAACAAAACATTGTTTCTTCACTTTGATGTTTGGGTTTATTCCTATGTATTACTCTTCATTTACTTAACAGCTAGACCATCTACTACTGCTTGAGCATCAGTTTTTGTCAGATACTGGTGTGGCTGCCTGGATGAGGCAGGCAAGAAACAGGAATTCATAGGGTGTCAGATTTCTGTGGAGAAAAATACCACAGATAGGGCCGGAGATTTAGCTCATTGGTTCTGGAGCCTGCCTAGCAAGCACAAGGACCCTGGTTCCATCCCCGGTAACCACATACAATAATACTGGGCGTGGTGACTCGTGCCCACCAGCAATCAATACCACATACCACAGTGCCAGGTGTGGTACCTCACACCTGTAATCCCAGCACTCGGGAGGCAGAGGCAGGAGAATTGCTGAGTTTGAGATTTGCCTGGGCTATATAGTGAGCTCAGGGCCAGCCTGAACTACAAAGCGAGACTGTCTCAAAAAAAAAAAAAAAAAAAAAAAAAAAAGCATAGCGCTTGCTACTAGCATGCCATTTAAGCAAAAACCAGAAGGTGGCACAGTGGAGCTGTGCTATCTAGCAGAAGCCAGAGTGATCCTCCCTTACCTTTGCCACCTTCCAGGTGGCCAACGTGGAGCTCTGTTATAGAGCCCTGCAGTTCTACTTGGATTACAAGCCTCTGCTTATAAATGACCTATTGCTGGTGCTGTCACCCAGGCTGGATCATACCAGGACAGTCAGCTTCTTTTCAGAGGTGAGTTGGTCAGGACCCCATGTCTGAAGAGAAGGGCTATCAGGCAAGCTCTGCCGAGGGCACTTGAAAGATAACAACATCCTGAACATTTCCATGTTCAGTTTATCTTCTGCTTCAGGTTTTGGGTACAAGTTTGTATTCCCATACCTATCCACAAATTAAATAGTGCTGAATGGTCCAAGCCACCCTCTTTGTGTAGGCCTGTGGATGTAGACCTGTTGACCCTAGTTGTCTGTAAGGTGCCCTGTGGTTCCTAGACTAACCTGTGCTGAACCTGAACCTCTCACTGTTGTGTCCTGGGCACCCCTACCCAGCCCAAGTGCCTTGACCATTTTCCACACTTGTCAGGCAGGCCAGCTACCCCTGGTGAAGCCTTACCTGCAGTCAGTGCAGAGCCACAACAACAAGAGTGTGAATGAGGCACTCAACTGCCTGCTGACTGAGGAAGAAGATTACCAGGTGGGTGTGGGTAAGACAACTCAGATGCTAGTATGCCCCTTTCTGTACCTGCTAGTCCATCCCCACAGCAAGCTGCCCTGCACAGGAGGACATGTGGGTAGCAGTAGGCAGGTGGGCAGGGGCCTTTCTGAAATTCCTGGTGTCTGCTCACCATGCAGGTACGCTGTGTCACAGTATCTCCTCCCTCACAGAAGGGCTGTCTTCTTAGGGCTTGAGGGCATCTATTGATGCCTATGACAACTTTGACAAGATCAGCCTGGCTCAGCAGCTGGAGAAGCACCAGTTGATCGAATTCAGACGCATCGCAGCCTATCTGTACAAGGGCAATAACCGGTGGACTCAGAGCGTGGAGCTCTGCAAGAAGGACCATCTCTACAAGGTTGGTGGCCCTGAACCCTTTGCCTTTTTGGCCTGGACACTTTGCTGTGCTTCCTGATGCCTTGAGGGAAGGTCACTGGGGGCGCTCACACGCTTTCTGTTTTAAAACCTGGCTCTGAGTTTTACGGAAGATCCTCAAGTGGAATTAGAAGATTGATGTTAAGGGAGGATTATTTTTAGAACATATATAGAAAGTTGTGAGGGACCTAAAGCCCCTTAGAAGTGATTTGGACTGAATGGCTCTTAAAGTGTCATGGAGGTGGGCCTGCCTAGCAAGCACAAGGTCCTGAGTTCCATCCATTGTAACCTGAACCTGAACCTCTCACTGTTGTGTCCTGGGCACCCCTACCCAGCCCAAGTACAACAATACTGAGTGTGGTGACTCACACCCACCAGCAATCAGTACCACACACCACAGTGCAGGGCCGAGGGGTTATAGTGACTCATGCCTGTAATCCTATCACTCAGGAGGCAGAGGCAGGAGGATTGCTGAGTTTGAGGCTTGCCTGGACTACATAGTGAGCTCAGGGCCAACCTGAACTACAAAAGCGAGACCCTGTCTCAAAAAAAAAAAAAAAATCTCCAAGTGGAACTTGGAGGCTAGTGTGGAAGCCCACAGCAGCTGGGTACTCCCAGTGCTCTCCACAAGTTGTGCCCAGCTCACACACAGTCCGGGAGTAAGTAGGTTGGGCTGAATGACCATGACTTTACCTCAAGCTCTCAATCTCCTAGTCTTTAAAAAGAGCCCTAGTTGCCAGTGATTTAGCCTAATTGTGCCATGACTACTTTAGAAGCACAAGGGCCCGAGTTCCATCCCTGGTGCTGCCAAAAAAAAGAAAGAAATATTACATCTTTCCTGATAAATATCATAGCTTACCCTCCCCTCAGGACACTTCCATTAGCCTACATTTAAGCAAAATCATCTATCACAAAGGAAAAAGAAGGGTCCATAGTGACACCTACCACAAAGAGCTATGCCAGAGTTGGCTAGAAAAAGCCATTAAGAAGAACACTCACTAGTTTCCTAGTTACTCAACAGTGTGGGTAGCTTTTTGTAAGTTATGGTTTAAACAAAGGCATTTGCAAGTTTGGGAAACAGCAATTAGAGGTTCTTGAGGGACTAGAAGAAAAAGCGGGTTGCTATTTCATAAATAGGAGTTATGCCCCTGTAGCTAGCTGCTCCTTCCACATTGGGTCGTATTCCAGAGGGATGCAGTCCATGGGCCTGAGCAGATACCCCACACAGCTCCCCAGAGAAGCCCTGCACACTCCCCTGCTCTGCTCCCAGGTCACTGCCCCCGAGGTGGAAGCCCTGTCTCCTGGGGCGCCACACCTGTGTGTGCCATTTTGGGGCAGTTCAGGGAGTGCAAGGACCACACTTGGTCCCCTCCAGAGACCCTGAAGATGGCACTTCCCTCTTACTAGAGGGCCACAGGTATGCAGAGCATCTCACATGTCCACACTTGCTCTGCACAAAAGAAGGGCCCTTGTGGAACCTGGCACTGCCACGCTGCCCAATCACTTGCAGGCTCAAGGCCTCTGCTGTGCAGAATGGCCCATGCTGTGTATTTGCCTCGGCCACAGGATGCCATGCAGCATGCTGCAGAGTCACGTGATCCTGAGCTTGCCAAGAAGTTGCTGCAGTGGTTTGTGGAAGAAGGCAAGCGAGAGTGCTTTGCGGCCTCTCTCTTCACCTGCTATGACCTGCTTCACCCTGATGTGGTACTTGAGCTAGCCTGGAGACACAACTTCATTGACTTTGCCATGCCCTATTTCATCCAGGTGATGAGGGAGTACCTTAGCAAAGTAAGTCCTGAGCCCTGTGTGACACAGCCCATCCCTGGCAGCGACCCTGACTCTGAGTCTGCCGGGCCTAGGTGGTAGGCCTGCCTGATGCCAGCCCAGGTTGGCCAACAAGTCCTGGCCTCTCTTCAGGAATGACCTCTTCCACCCATGCTCAAGTGTTTTTCTGTACAATATTACCCATTAGAAACTCACTGCAGGGCCACTGGGGAGAACTGAGCACTCTGTTCGCAGCAGCTCTCCTGTTCCATGCATGGGTAGCGGCAGTAACACACACTGCTGGGGAGTAGAACAGACCTGCCTGGCATCATCCCTGACTCGTGGTGCCAGCACCCCTCGGAGCCTCCAGCACACAGCTCACTAGGCTCAGCATGGGCCAGGCTGTCTGCCCAGGGAGCATCCAGGAGAGTCTCAGAGTACAGCGGTTGGCAGCCCTGTTGCCTAGCATTTGGTAGAAATGTTGCCACTCTGTTGGCTCTTTGCAACAACTGTGGAAAGGATGACTTTACCTTCCTCATCGAGGTGACAAGGTCTGGTTTTCAAATTCTTCCTGGATATCAGAGTCTTAGAAGCCCCTGTCTGGGACCCCACTTTACCCACTGTCCAAAGATCTGTGTCATCTGGCCCGGTTTGTTGTTTGTAGCACTGTTGAAAAGCTACCCATTAACAGCACATTCTTGCCCTTCCACCCACACACCAAGCCTTCTACAAGCCTCCTGCTGTGGCTTCTTGCCATAGTCTGACGGAAGAGGACCTGGGTCAGGCTGAGCTAGCACAGAAACAGGAACAAGGAGTCTCAGGGCTGTCTGCTGTCTGCAGAGCCACTGGGGGCTGGCCATCCCTACATAAGAGGCATCTGAGAGACCAGGCAGGGCTATCTCCCACTGCAGGAGAGTGTAACCTAGCCCCATCACACAGCATGTCTAGGTGCGAGGCTCCCTGATGACCCCATGGCCTGAGTTACAGGAGACCCAGACTCGTTGGACTTAGAAGCCTCTTGGCTTCCCCACCACAGTGGACAGTGGTGCCCTCTAGAAGGCATGTGTTGGATGGAGCTTGCTCAGGACCGGCACATGCCCAGAGTAAGCTGCTGCTGCTTTCCTTGCAGCATGTTGACTTACAAAGGGCTTTTTGGAGGCCCTGTCTAAGAAGAACAAGTGTGGGCTTGAAATTGTCCATGGTAGTCAAACCCCATGCATTAACATAAGAGGAATGCAAGCCTACCTAGACCTCAAAGATGACAGTGGAGCACCAGGAAAAACCCGCTATGGATTTTGGGGTTTACAGACCCTGTTTGTTGTGGCAGATGGTGTTTGTAGCCGTTGTTACTTTGAACAGAACTGCAGCCACGTGGCTAACCCAGGCTGTGAATGAACCGACCAGGAGGACTGGACACAGGAGCCTCTAGGACGGTTCAGAGTTGAGGACATGGACAGGACCAAACTCATAGCATTCTACTCTATACTCCATTCCCCTGTGTTCTCAGACACTTGCCAGTTTGGGGGGGGTACCTGTCCCTGCTACCCACTCCTTGTCCCCAAAACTGTTTCTTCCAGAACTAGTCAAGACACCTGCCCTGATGGGGAGGGCCTCCTGATGGTATCTAGAGGAAGACTAGGCTTCCTGCAGCCTACCTGGAGGCCGTAGGCCCACCAGGAAGCCTCTAGACTGGAACTGCAGCTGGGGCTTCACTGAGAATCCATCAGCTCTTCTGTCTTAGCCTAAATCGCCAGCATCTCCAACCTTCACCTCACTGTGGCCTCCCTGTACTGGAGTGGAATGTAGTACAGAGTAGGTCGCAATGAGTCTGGTCCTGTCTGCATCCTCAACTCTGAACTGTCCTAGAGGTCCCTAGTCCATGTTCACTTAAAGCCTGGGCTGCTTTGTTAGATAGATGCTGACCTGCTCCTACTTCTTACAGGTTGACAAACTGGATGCTTTAGAGACCCTGCACAAGCCAGAGGAACATGTTAGGGAGCCCACTCAGCTCATGTTTGGTAGGTGGCACCGGGGGTGGGGAAGCTAGAGGGATTCACATTGCCCTGGCTATGCATAGAGACAGAAGAGACAGGGAGGCTGGATGTGGAGGATTGCCACCAGTTCGAGGACAGCTGGGCTACATAATGAGTTTTAGGTCAGCCTGAACTACATGAGACCCAGTCTTGAAAAAAAAAAAAAAAGATGGAGAGAGGGAGATGGGTAGGGTAGGAAGAAACTGGCCCCCAGAAATGAAGCTCAGTCTGTCCAGGAGCTGTGGCATGCCCAGCATCTTCCATGTTCTGAGGGCTCATTCCTTCTGATAGGGGTGCTCCCCAGCTGCCCTGCTGTTGAGTTCTGCCCTGGCCTTGGGCTGTTGCTTCCTTTTGTCTTTGCACTTCAGAGCCTGCCTGGGATGGCCTGGCTGTGAAGCAGACTGAAAAGGCTGCTGAGTTCTGAGCACACATTGCAGGCTGACACAGGGCTGAAGGGGTGGTGTGGGCTACCCATTTGCCATTAATGTCAATCTGGTTTTTCTAGATTTTGATGGGCATGAATGAGACTCAGCTGATTGAGCTAAGTAAGTGTCCCATTTGGGGACCAGCTTGCCCTCTAACCTAGCCAGACTCTGGCAAGCCTACAGAAATATACCCTCCCTACCCCACCCCCACCTTTCTCCCAGATATCTGCTCTCCCTATACCTCAGGCTGGGCCTATTAACCCCTCTTTGGCCCCCAGCTACTCAGGAGGAGCCCCATCCTGTGCAGCAGGAGCTCTGTTCACTGTGACTTCTTCCTCTGTAGGCCAGCAGCTGATGCCGATGGGAGGTCCTGCTGCCCCAGCCCCAACTGGCTTCCTCCATGGATACTCAGCCCCTCCTGCCTTCACCCAGTCTCCCGTGTATGGCTTCAGTGTGTAGTGGATGCTGAGTCCCCACACCCCTTCTATCAAGGCATTAGCCTTTCTAACAAACATGGCACTCCGAAAGCACAGAGGATCCCAATTGGGAAGGCAGAACACCTGGATACTCTATTTTTGCTGAAGCCCCATTGACGCCACCTCTGAGCCTGGGAAGGTCACGGTAGACAGGGACTGCCCAAGAACACCAACACCAGTTACCGGCAGGGAAGTAGTTCACTGCCTGTGCGGCCTCTGGCTGGAGCCAGGAATGGCTGGGACACTGTGTAAGGATTCGCTGGAGTTTAGGAGAGACAGTCTCTTTGCTCCAGATTGGCTAGAGCTCCCCACCACCATCACTTTTCAGATGCAATAGGAACACCTCACTAACAGGATCAGCCTCCTGCTGAACACGAATATTAAAATCGGTTTCTCAAGTCAAAGCTTCTCTACTTGGTGCTGGTTTGGTTAGGAGGGATGAGGGCTGAAACACTAGGCCCTGCAACTTACTAAAGATAGCCTGGAACCTCTTATGGGACACGTGTGTGCCCAGAAAAATTGCATGGGACAGTGTAACTAGGTTGCGTTTAGGTCTTTTCCTGAACACGTTTACTGCATGGGGCTCTAAATCCGGGAGTGGAGCAGAGTACTAATCACACAGCCCAGCCCGTGGTGTGCCCCAGGCCAAGTTTAAACCACAGGGAGGGGACAGTCGCAAGTGTCTTGGGGGAGGACCTGCTCAGGATCTCGGGGAATCCTGTAGTTATGGCTGACTACGAGGTTCGCTCCTTCCCGCGTGCGCGTCTCTGTTCCAGGCATTATGGAAACTGCACCTTGACCCACAGTGCCCGGGTGGCGCAAAGCGCCACCTCAGAAGACACCAGTCTCGGTGATCCAATGACCCGGCATCGACCATTGGCTGCCCGTCGGCCCCGCCCCGGCGCGTGCCTCGCGCGCCCCGCCCTGGCCTCAGTTTCCCGGCCCGAACGGGGCGGGCCGGGGGCGGGGCCGGGCTCAGGCCACGCTAGGCGGAGCGCTGGAGCAGACGCGGCCGCCCCGCCCCCGGGACCATAACCGGTTGCCGCCGCCGCCCCGCCACCGCGGACCAAGTGCCCAGTGCAGGAGGCTCGGACCCGAGGCTGACACCGGGCGCTCCGCCTCCCGCCCGCCATGGCCGCGCCCCGGGCCCCCCGTTCTCTAGCAGCCGCCGCGCCCGCCACCGGGAAGGCCAAACTAACGCACCCCGGGAAGGCGATCCTGGCAGGTGGGCCCATACGGGGACGCGGACCCCTGTCCCGCCTACTCCGCTGCGTTTCCGGGTGGTCCTGGGACGCCGAGGCCCCGCCCCACTTCCGGGTTGGTCGGGGATTTGGGGTAACGGGGGTGTGCCCCTGGTCTCCAGCCGGCGCGGAGTTGCAAGCCCGGCGAATCACCCTGAACGCCTCGTCGGGATTACGAGGTGGGGGCGTGGGACCCGACCCGGCCTCCTAGCGGTAAAGGCGTTAGGTGGCGTAGGGCAAAGTCCGGGGCGGGGGCGGGGGCGGGGTCGAGCTGCAGCAGGCGCCCGGGGCCTCCTGGAGGGGGCGTCTCAGAGCCCGGGTGCGGGGTTCCCACAGGCGGCCTGGCAGGCGGCATTGAGATCTGCATCACGTTCCCGACCGAGTATGTCAAAACTCAGCTGCAGCTGGATGAGCGCTCCAATCCGCCGCGGTATCGGGGCATCGGTGAGGAGGGACCGAAGACGGGCTGCAGGTGGCAGGGCGCTGTGGAGAGCGGGCTGCGGGATGCTGACCGTCCCTTCCTGCAGGTGACTGCGTGCAGCAAACGGTCCGCAGCCATGGCGTCCTAGGCTTGTACCGTGGCCTCAGCTCCCTGCTCTATGGCTCCATCCCCAAAGCAGCCGTCAGGTGAGACCTCGCTGGGCCCTGGGCTGTGGAAAGTCCAAGTGGCTGTGGCAGTAGCCTTTCTCATGCATCTGTCGCCCTCAGGTTCGGAATGTTTGAGTTCCTCAGCAACCACATGCGGGATGCCGAGGGCAGGCTGGACAGCACTCGAGGGCTGCTGTGTGGCCTGGGTGCAGGTGTTGCTGAGGCTGTGGTGGTCGTGTGCCCGATGGAGACCATAAAGGTAAGCAAGGTCCTGGCACAGAAACCAGAGTTCCCGGTGGTGAGGGTGCAAGATGTCCAAGATGATGGTGCATGCGGCCTATGGAAACTGTCAAGGCAGGAAGTTCCCATAAGAGGGAGGGAGAGTTGGGAAGGATCTGTGTCCTACAGGTTACAAAGTATGGGGAGCAGATCTCCTAAGAAGAGAGTTAAAGTGTGGTCACAGGGGACTGCTGGTGATCTGTGAAGAGAAGGCAGGGTAGGAAGAATGTCCTATGGAGGTTGTCTATCCCCAAAACAAAAACATTACTAAGGTCAGGCAAGGTGGTCTGGTGGGATGCATGACTGTCATCCCAGTACTCAGGAGGCAGAGGCAGAAGGATCACGGTGAGTTGAAAGCCAGTCTGGACAACAGAGAAAGATCTTGTCTCAAAAACAAAACAAAAAAGTTGCTTATGCCTTAAAGACTCTGTAAACAGAAAACGACTACAGTCATTCATTGGTTGAACCCTCCTGTGTCCTGGGGCCTCTGTGGTAGTGGCCCAGGACAGGCTAGGGTGGTGAGTGGAGAGCCTTGTCTTGATCTGGGTGGGCTTCGGGCCTGCTAGCAAAAGGGCAGGCATGTCCTTCAGGTGGTGGCCAGGAGCCAGCTCCTGTGCTTCCCTCTCTCTCAGGTGAAGTTCATCCACGACCAGACCTCCCCCAACCCCAAGTACAGAGGATTCTTCCACGGGGTTAGGGAGATTGTACGGGAGCAAGGTGAGCCATTTAGGAGGGTCAGAGGCCTCAGTCAGGCCCAAAGGGGCGGCCCTTCCACTTGCCATTTTGGCACTGCATGTGACACCCCTCCCTGACCCCCAGCTAGGGCCTGGGAGGTGACAAGGTAACTGTACCTACCTGCTCTCAGGACTGAAGGGGACATACCAGGGCCTCACGGCCACAGTGCTGAAGCAGGGCTCAAACCAAGCCATCCGCTTCTTCGTCATGACCTCCCTGCGCAACTGGTACCGAGGTATGTCTGTGCCCCAGGATCCCACCTACATAACCTCTGACCTTCATGCCTCTTGGGCTACCTTTAAGGGGGGGTTCCTTTCATAGATCCTGCTCCAGGCTCCTCCCTAGCCTTCAAAGCCCACCCCCTCTTTACCTCCCAGCACCCTCTGACTATAACCCTCATCCCATATGCAGGGGACAACCCCAACAAGCCCATGAATCCGCTAATCACTGGGGTCTTTGGAGCCACTGCAGGGGCAGCCAGTGTCTTTGGGAACACACCTCTAGACGTGATCAAGACCCGGATGCAGGTTGGAACAGGGGAGCTGAAAACATGGGGAGGCATGCTCAGGACAGGGCCTAGGTGCTGAGCACTCTGGCCTATTGATGTCTGGCAGGGCCTAGAGGCACACAAATACCGGAACACATGGGACTGTGGCTTGCAGATCCTGAGACATGAGGGGCTCAGAGCGTGAGTACAGGAAGGGCAGGGCTATACTCACCTTATATCCCCCCCGGTCTTGTGCTCTCCTGCCCTGGCCTAATTCCTTCCCATGCCTGAGTGACTTGCTCTCCAGAGACACTGTCCTTCTTCACCTCTTACCTTCCCCCTCACAGATTCTACAAAGGCACTGTACCCCGCCTGGGCCGAGTCTGTCTCGATGTGGCCATTGTGTTTGTCATCTATGATGAGGTGGTGAAGCTGCTCAACAAAGTGTGGAAGACGGACTAAGCCCAGGGGATTTGCATGGGGCTGCTCATGAGCTAGCTCCCACCACCTGCACCTCACACTATTCCAGTGCAGTCGTGCCAAAAGGCCCCCTCTGTGTCCCAAGTTGTGTGGCCATGGTACCCATCGTGTTCCATAGTGCTGTCTCCCTCTTGGTCTGTGTATGATATTTGCCACTGTGTCTGTGTCCAGCCTGGACATGGTCGGTTACCACTCTGGCCTGTGAATTTGTGCCCCCTAATCCATGTGCTCACTCGTTAGAAGTGTACCTGTGTTTCACGTTCTGTTACGTATCCCTGCACCTGCTTCCCCAGGGTGCCTGTGTGGCCTGGGTCCACAGTCCTCTGGCCATGGCCCGGTCCCAGTCCGGTGCCTTCCACTGTAGGTAGCAGGGTCACCCTGCCCTGTCCTACCACAGCTGCCTCTGGGCCTCGGCCTGAACTCACCGCATTCCAGGGGCTGTGCGCCCACTGCTTCTCCCGCCACTGGCCTTAACTGGCCCTTGGGCCCTCCCTCCACCCGGGACAGGGTGGCACCCGCCACTCTCAGGACCACCCTGCCAAGGCAGAATAAACTGGATCCTGTTGCAGCCTCCTGTGCCTGCTCCTGCATTCATTCATCTATGGGCCCATGCTCTGGGTGGTGGGCAGTAATGGCTGAGCTTCCCCAAGGACCAGCCCACTGATCCCCAGAAGACACTGCAGTAGGCAGGGTGATAAGCAAACCTAGTATGCATCCTGAGCAGAATGGCTGCAACCAGTATCCTAGAAGCCAGCTCCTAGTCAAGCTCCTGGCTGCTTCCACCCTTCCTATGGCCAGTGAGTGAGGTCTCTAGGTCACCACAAGGCCTTGATGTGGCTTGGCAGACACAAGTGGTCAGAGTAGAGGGACAGGCCAGAGCCAGTGCTCCCAATATTGTTCCTAATGGAGGAAGTGGCCACACAAGACTTGGGTTTCAGACAAGACAAGTATGTCCCAGCCTCACCTCCTATGATTTTATGAACTCCATGCTGGTAGGGGAGCACAGGAACCTGTTTGAGGCTCTGAACTTTGAGACAGAAGCATCTACCCCATGCTCCCCTGAGGCTGAAAGCAAGAGGCCTTTCTGCAGGGAGAAGCTAGCTACCTGACAGGGACCTTTGGGCACCTCACCCCAAACCCCTAACTAAACTTCAAGGGAGGGTATCTCTCTAGCTGGAATCCCCTTATGCAGAACTCTAGTCTAGGGTCCCTATAGCCCCATCTTTCCTTCTACTTATGCCTGGTGAAAGACTCCCATGGAAGGATAAGATCAGCTAGTGCTCCCAGCTACAGAAGGGGCAGGTGCCTGTCCAAGTGCCTCAGTTAGAGGAAAAGTCACAGCATTTGGCTCAGAACCAGGAATGTTTCACCCCTGGAGCCTCTGAAGAATAGGCTTGGCTCCTATGGCCTCCTAACAACCCTGAGTCCCCAGAGTTCAAGTGATATTTGTAGCAGGATGCAGAGGGCCCAAGGGGAGATCTGAAGGCCAAGTGAGGGTTTGAACTGGAGAAGAAACAAGGCCTTGGAGAGCCTTGGGCAAGATGCCACTCAGCCTGCACTGAGACTTGGGCTGACCATGTGCTCCAGTGGTCACAGAGTTCCCAATCTGCTGTGACAGAATGAGCCCAGGAAGCAAAGCCTGCTGCCCCACAGTAGCTGTCCCCACCTCCCACCAGGGAGTGCTGGAGCCAGGGCTGGAGCCCCACACAAAGGAGCTCCCTGTGTCTGGAGTCCAAGCAACCCTTCCTGAGTCTCAGCAGCTTGAGTGTGGGGCTGGAGGCAGAGCTGGTCTGGCACAGGGCTGCCCTGGAGACTGCTCCCAGACTACAGCCTCTGGGGGAAAAAAAAGGTGGTGGATGGCATAGAATCAGATGTGAAACCAGGCCCCACCATTTGCTATTCAATCTTGAAGATCTCACCTAATCTGAGAAACAAGGTTACTTTTACTAGAGAACCCACCTTGTTGGGTTATGAGACTGAAATGACAACATCCTATAAGGTCCTTGGCTCAATACCTAGCTGAGAGTACTCACTGGGATGGATTTCTTCCTAGAGTTGCAGGAGGTTGTTGGCTGTCCATCTTCCCAGATTACAGGTAGTTCCTGCGGCAGGCAAAGCCCAGCCACTGCTCAAAGAAGATGCCAACCACTCCCTGACCGTTCTCCTGCACAGGTCCTGTTCCTTGATTATGCCGCACCACACATGGGACACTGGCCCCAAAGCTAGAAATACCTTGAAGCCAAAATGTTGATTGAACTAGTCTGAGTTCCTCAGGGCCATGAGCATGGAGGAACCCACTGCTCTGGTGGAACCCACTCAGTAGGCTGCATCACATATCCCCTAAAGGATGAAACCTCAATTCTAAGGCTGAGCCCTAAGAGAATCTAAGTATAGGAAAGAGCTGCAGATACCTCTGGGGTTGAGAGATTTAAGCAAGAGAGCAACTGGAGAGGCAAGAAAATCTGAAGAGATTTTCAACTCCATTTAACCACAACCTTGGAGACTAAAGAGACCAGTGGCAGACCACAAGAGACCCAGGCTCCTGGGCTGGAACCACTCCCTGCCCTTACAGCCATAGGACCAAAGGGGCGGATAGATACAGGCAGATTTTCAAACTAATCTGGAACCAGAGCAGGCTCCACTTTTTAATTTGGAGCTTCACCTGCCCACACCAAGCAGCAGGCAAGGCCATGGTTACAGACAACCCCGGAGGTGGCTGGGTGTGAATTTCAGAGGGGAAAATTAGAGTCAGGCCACAGTCAGAGCCTTGGAGACTAGCTGGAAGTCACACTCTGCTTCCACAACCTGCAGACTGCACCTAGCCCCAGAGACAAGGGATAGAGTGGAGATGGTGACCACATCTGGGGGAGAGCTTGGCCAGCCTCCAGCCTGTTTTCACTGCTGCTGGGCTAAGGACAAATGTTCTGCCCCTTCCAGGCTAAGGGTTCAGGCAGCTGCCCTTCATTTCCCACATCCCAAATTCCTGTTTCTGTTACTGCTGCACAGGATCCCATTGGGATTTCCCATGTCCCCATATAGATGAATGAGTCAGGATTCAATACAAAAAGCCAGTCACTCCTGAAAAAATGGATGTACTTTTTTGCCCCTGGGGATCACACCTGGGCCCTAAGACATGCTAGGCAACCACTGAGCCACATCCCTAGCACCAGGTCCACCTTCTTTAGGGAACAAAGAATTATGAGTTGTACCCCTCCCAGCACTAACAGTAAATAGTCTGATTAATAACTCAAATAGTATTTTCTTCACTGACTTTTTATTTCCTATGTGTTTTCAAAGATTCTCTGGTCAAGGGTCTTAGGTAAAGGGGTAAAAATCAGAGCTTCTGAGGAATTGGCCTCCTCAGGATTTGAGACCAGGGATTGAGCATACCTGATACAAGGAATGGAGGCAAGCGCAGGAGAAAAGAGGCCTGAAAGGACAACGGAGAACCACAGAAGGAATCCTGAGGCACAGGCATAAACATGGCTCCTAGGTAACTCTGGAGCTTCCTTCCTCTGTCCCCACCTAGAAAGTTCCTGAGAGCAGCCTTCCCTCCACGCAGGTTGTGTCAAGCCCCGGGCCTCCCTCAGAATGGCCTTTATTACTGTTTTTACATTTATCTTCTTTGCTGGTCGGACCACCCACCACCCATTCCATTCCCGCAGTGACCAGGCCTAACTTAGGGAGCCCGTCCTGAGAGACCCCACTAGGCTACAGGGACTTGCCCCCGAAGTGACTTCAGAGGAGACGTGTCACCCGCTCTAGTCTACAACTCTCCTCTAAAGCCAGTACACCGGCGGCTCACAAGTTGGAAGGTGGGCGCTGCCTCCTCACTGGGCCCTGGGCAGTTTCCACGAGGCAGCTCGGCTGGGGCTGCCCACGCTCTCCGGCCCTCATGCACAGGACTGAGACGCCCCACACAGGCTGGCTGCCGGCCAACCACCCCCACCCCGCGCGCGCCGCCGCCGGTGACCACGGCGGGTCCCTCTTCCTTTCGGTACCCGGGAGATTTCCCCGGAGCTGTAGTGCAGTAAAGTAAATACAATCCCCCCGATCGTCATCCGGCGGCTTAACCAGCTAGGAGGACCAGTGCCTAAGGAAAAATTATGCCCGCCAGGTCCGGAAGGACAGTCGCCTGTGGTGAGGGGAGGACATGGCCACGGACCACCAGGGACTTCCTCAGCACCGGAGGTTCGCAGCTAGGGCAGCACCGTAAGGCTGCCTTGCGCCCATTTCTGAAGAAGTAAGGCTTTTCCGGCTTCGGGGACAGGGAAGGCAGAGCCCGGTCACCAAGTCCCGTCGCGCTTCGGTAGAGGAGCCGCCAGGTTGGATGGCGCGAGGCGATGGCGTCATGAGGACGCGCCAGCCGGCTCGGGGCCGCGCACGCGCTCTTGGTAGACGCCGAACCTGGACGCGCTACAGTGGCCTGGCTGTTTTGCTGGTCTAGGGTACGTGGGGTCTCCTCAAGGTCACTGTCACCATTCCTGCCCCTGAATATCATTGCAAGCCCCTCCCTCCGCCTGGAACCTCCAGCACGGCCAGTTCAGCTACCTCCAGGGTCTCTGATGACGCCTCCCAGGACGACCAGCTCCTCACACTGAAGGCTGTAGAGGGCCTTCCTGCTACAGCAGTTTGAGGGGACACACCTCAGCCTCCTGACGCACCATCTGCTTGGAGATATTCCTTGTTCTCACTGCCTTTACGGCCCTGTCTCACCCTTGTGCATATGCTGGGAGGCGGGCGGGAAGACTTGTTCCTCTTTTCGAACTGCCCCCTGAGTTGTGTCCTTGGATCCAGGCTCCGAGATAACAAAGACTTTTTGAGCTACAGAGTCACTGGTTACTATTAAGCGAAGGAAGAAAGAATTTGCACTGTGGCCCCGCCCCCATATCGTTTGTTGTTGTTGTTGTTGTTGTTGGCTTCAGTGTCCCTGTTCTCAGACAGAGAGGCAAAGAAGGTGAGAAGGGAACCAAGTGGCCTCCACAGCCTCTCCAGAGTTACGTCTCCATATCCTACCTACCTGGCGAGCTCCAGACCAGCCGCTTGCTGCCACATACCGGTTATTAAGACACAGCGGCCTTGCCACATCCCCGTGGAACAGGAGGCCGAATGTAGGTACACTCCTCTGAGCCTCCTGCTCTGGGGCTTGGGTAGCAGCAGGAGGGAGAGAGGGGTGGAGTTTTGTCTCTGTGGAACGCAGCAGTGAGTGTGAACCACACACCACTGATTATGCCTCATTCTGGCTCTGTTCTCCTCTCAGCCAACCTCATTGTTAACATAAAAAAACCAAGGCAGAGACAAAGGACCTGAGACATCCATTGGAGTCACTGGCCACCACAGCCCACCTAGAGAAAAGAGGCTGAAGATAAGGGTTGGTGAGGTAGCAAGTGGTATCAAGTCAGCCCTGTCAGCAAATGTCCTTTGGGGTTCATACTCTAGAAAGGGACGTCAAGGAAAAGAAGGCCAGGCAATGGGTGTCAGGCAGTTCCTTGCTCATCTCTGACAGCACTCAAGACAGTATACTGTCTGTATACAATATACAGTCAGTACAGACTGTATACAGTCTCAGACAGTATACTGTCTGTCTCCTGGCCATGCACCACGGGAAAAGATGTGAGCCTTCCTGAGGAACCCAAGCCACTGGGGACAATCAGAGCTCATATGTGGGATCCAGAGGGGCTGGAATGTACTTCCTTTGGCATGGGACCGGAAAGGCACGATATGTTCCCTGATGGCCCGGGAAGGGTGCCAGTGGCAAAGGACCAAGGGCCTGTCTCTGCTCCCACCAGCTGCACAGTTTCCATGTAGGGCCAGTTAGCTTCAACCTAAGAAAGTAAGAATCCCTGCTTTTTGGCTTGAGGCTACAGTTAGGGAAACTGAGGCTTGAGGGCTAACTAGGCCTGAGCTCCCTCCGATACAGGCATTTTCCACCTTGCCCGTTCACTGCAGACAATTGAGCGGCCAAAGCAGATTAACCTGGGTGTTAATCCCCCCTAATGGTTTCAGAATCCCCGGCGCGAGGAGCTAAGCCTGCTTTTCTCCGTGGCTGTGGCCGGCCCTCCCGGCAGCTTCAGCGCAGCGGCCGCGCCGATGCTATCTCGGCCGGGCCGACCGGGACCCGCGCTAATCCTCGGCTCTCGTTTTCTTCCGCGGCCAGGCCGAGATCGTGCCGATTGGCGTTTGATTACCGCCGCTATTGAGGGCTCCTTTGTGCGATCGGCCCTAAATCCCCTAATTCCATGATAAAAGAGGCATTAGCGGGCGTTTGCTGCAGAAAGAGGCACAGGCATAAAAGAAAGCAATCAGGGGAATCCTGACGGCCTCGCCTGCGCGGCCGGCATGGGCTCTGGAAAAGGAGCGGGAAGCGGGGAGACCAGGAAAGGGAGGGGGCAGGCTCCAGCCAAGGGCAAACTCCCGCTTTCCACCAGCCCCAA
>PVIC010004219.1:0-63932 GCA_004025085.1 Thryonomys swinderianus | reverse complement strand
ACAAAATAGGCAATTGAGGCAGAGAGGGAAAAGGCTTCTCAGGGCCACAAGGGGAAGCACTCCCAACCAGTTCCACTGGCAGCAGAGACTGAGGGCACCATCTGGCCCATCGGGGGCCCTGCCCACCCCACCCACTGCCAGCACGGAGACCCCCCTGCCCAGCGCGGGGACCGCAGCTACTCACCACTGCTGCACCTCCTTCTCTGTAACTGCAAGAGAAAACAGAGAGCGGCCTTTAGCTCAAGATGTGGCCCTGGCATCCCCCGCGGCCTGCCCGCCCAGGCCGGACAACGGGACCACGCGCCACGTCCTCCTGGGGCCCCTGGGACCCCAACCACACCTTGGGCACCCTGGATTCATTGTCAAGGGGGCACACACAGCCTGTCCCCCCTGTCCTGGCAGAGGGTCTGACGGTGCCTGCTTCCTGACATTCAGCTGTTGCCGCCTGCTAGTGGGCACCAGGCTGGGCAGCCAGCGCTCTGCCCTGAAGGCCCTGCCTCCCTCACACAGCACTTCCAGCTCCTGGCCACTTCTTTACGGGGCGCCATGACCCCAAAGCCAGACCGAACTGTGGAAATGGCCTTTACCCAGCCATGAGACAAAGCAACATCTGCTCTGAAAAGCACCGTCAGATCACGATGCTGAGCTCCCCAAAGGACATGTCAGTCACCCCAGCCACCCTCTCCAACCGTGTGACCAAGTGGAGCCCCCGAGCTCCCTGTGCCTCAGTTTCCCTGCTTGTAAGACAGGCAGAATAATACCTGCCTCACAGAGATGTCTCCGGAATTGCATCCCAACAGGGACAGAAACTCCTGGGTCCCCGGAGTGGGGGTGGCCAGCACCGGCACAGGCAGCGACAGGCCCCTGAGTTTTTCCTAACATACAGTAACACCAAAGCAGGTGTGGGGGCGCACGCCTGTCATCCCAGCACTCGGGAGACTGAGGCAAGAGCGTCACTGCAAGTTCAAGGCCAGCCTGAACTACACAGCAAGACCCTATTTCAAAAACCAAAACAAACAAACATAAAAAAGAAGTAACTATTGGCCGGAGGGTTAGCTCAGTGGTTCTGGCGCCTGCCTCGCAAGCGCAAGGTCCTGAGTTCAATCCCCAGTAACCACACACAATGTTGGGCGTGGAGACTCATGCCCACCAGCAATCAATACCACATACCACAGTGCCGGGTGTGGTGGCTCACGCCTGTCATCCCAGCACTCGGGAGGCAGAGACAGGAGAATTGCTGAGTTCGAGGCTTGCCTGGACTACATAGTGAGCTCAGAGCCAGCCTGAACTACAAAGCGAGACCCTGTCTCAAAAAAAAAAAAAAAAAGAAGTAACTATTAAAATAAAAGGTGACCACTGCTGGTCCAAAGCAGCCTCTGCAGTTACAAAACAGTGCCACATTGTGTGTCCCAAATGGCCACCGTGGGGAAGGACATGGAATGAGCCCCTGGCCCGAGTCGGGTCAGGAGGACGCATGTGGACAGGCCCAGCAGGAGGGACCTTCCCAGAAGCCTCCCAGCAGGCACCTCAGGAAGCCAGCGCCCGTGAGGCAGGTCAGAGGAATGTTCTGGAAAAAGCAAAGCGCCAGGCGCCAAACATAACTCAGGACTGGGCGGGGTGAGGAACCAGAGGCCCAGTGGGGACAGCTGGGATGTGCCTGGGCGCTGTCTTGGGGGGCCTGTGCCCTATGGCGTTTGGGGGTCAGGGTTGGACACTCTGCTGGGAAGTGCTGGTCCTTTTCAGCTCACACCTTGAGGCCAGAAGTGGTGGGGTGGGGGTCCCGCCAGGTCCGGCTCCTCCCCAGGACCAGTGTCACCAAGGACGGGCAGATTGGGAAGGCAAGCGGGGGGGGGGGGGAAGGCACGTCCTCCTTCCTCCACCCCAAGGTACAGGAATGACCTTCGCAGGCTGTGGATCCCATCCCCCGCCCCAGCCTGCAGCCCAGCGTGAAATTACAGAAGCCACAGGCCCCTCCTCCCCATCCCCGTGCCGGGCTCAGGGCCTAGGACCACCAGGACTGCCCCACAACCTCCCACAGCCACGGGGCCGCGCCCAAGCTCCTTCGCTGATCCCGTCCCCCCCGTCCAGCAGGTGACCCATGCATCTTCCCCAGCTGGGTGGACAGGCCCCTTCCCTAGCAGGCCCCAGGCCACACCACACCTGGCCCCCAGCCCCAAACATCCGGAGAGCAAGCCCAGGGATGCCCCACCCCCAGCCTGGGCCCGTACCTCCCACAGTTGCTCTGCCCAGGTGCAGGTGGTGCTGCTGGCTCCGCGGAGCCCGCCCAGCAGCCTGCAAGAGGACTCAACAGAACTAGTGACCCAGCTCCAGCAGCCCAACCCCCACAGGCTCACAGCACCCAGGACGGAGACCAGCAGCCGCCCCTCCAGGGCCACCAGGCCCCCCTCGGGATGTTGGCGCTGGGTTAGCAGTGACCCCCCCCCGACCTTATTTATTCTGAGACAGGGTCTTGTTCTGTAGCCCAGGCTGGCCTCGAACTCATGGTAATCCTCCTGCTCACCTCTGGCAGGCTCCCTACAGCTGCCTCTTCTTGGAAGGAAGAAGCCGCCCACCCAGCAGCTGCCGGCCCCCGTCCCCCCTCCCCCGTGGGGTCACCTCCGCCTCCTCTCCAGTCCCCCAGCCACCCGTACGCCACGCTGGGGGTCAAAAGTCAGCAAGGCCCCTTTTTCTTTGAGGGACGGCTCCTTCTTTGCCTTTCTTGGGGTGCCGCCCCAGAGCCTCCCCAGGGAGGGAAGGACTGGCCTCAGTTTCTCTGCGTGAAGGGAGGTGGCTCAACTCTCAGCCACCAGAGGACAGGAGGAACGCAGCATCCACACTCACTGGACACGCGGCCACCACTCTCCCATGCTCACCACCAGCATGGGCAGTGCCTCCCAGGCACCCACAGAGGGGCCCAGCTGGCGGGGCATCCCGTGTGCCACCACGCGGACTCCACTGGCCTGCCAGGCTAAGGGGACAGATTCCGTCCCCACCCCACTCCGCTAACTCCCGGGACTCTGCAGGGCCACACAGCGCTCCCTGTGCGTCTGCCCGGCCCGCACCAGGGACCCAGGCTGTCCGCCCACCGCCCACGAATGGCCTCGGCCCAGAACCGCCCGGCGCGGAGGGCAGCAGGGTGTGGGCAGCTACTGCTGGGCCCGCAGTGACACATCTCAGCTCACCTGCAAGAGCCCCGGAGCCAAGGCTGCCAGGGCAGCCTGCTCCCCCGCCACGGGCTGCCACCATGGGGTCAGCAGGACGCTGCAGGGACCAGCAGACCTGGCACAGGGCAGCGCTGGACACCAGGCACAGCGGTTCTTATGCCAGTGACGAGGGCTGTAGGAACAGGACATCAGGGGGCTCGCTGCCTCCAGACAGGAGCCAGGCCCTCAGGGTGCACAAGGGGGGGCCCACAAATCCCAAATCCATCCCCTATTTATTTATTTATCCTCCTTATTTGCCAACTGTGGTGCCAAGGGTTGAGCCAGGACATGGCAAATGTGAGACAAGTGCCCTGCAGCTTAGCTGCCCTCCAGCCCTTTTCTAAGTTGTACTTTGGTACAGGGTCTCATTAAGCTGCCTGGGCTGGCCTCGAATTTGCAATCCTCCTGCCTCAGCCTCCCAACAGCTGGGATGACAGGCATATACCACCACGCCTGGACCATTTTCTTCTCACCCTCTTCAGATCCTCCGGAGCCCCAAAACAGTCCACAGATGAGCTTCTGTGCCCCCGCAGACTCTGTGCCATGTTGCAGGGGTCCCCACTACCCCATTTCCATGATGGAGAAACTGAGGCTCCAAAAGAGATAAACAACTTTGACCTCTTCTGCACAACTGCTGAGTGTCAGGCCTGGGGATAAGCCAGGGGCTGATGCCCGGAGAGAACTCCTGTGCCCACCGCTGTGCTGCCCCTGCCTTTGGAGTCATCAGAACAAAGCCTGAAGGTTCTGATCTGTTCCCATTCGGAGCCTCAGTTTCCTTATCTGACAGGCAGGGTAAGAATCATCACCCCGAGCTGGGTGCAGAAGTGCATGCCTAAATGTCAGGAGGCTGAGATAGAAGGATCACCTCCAGGTCTGTTGGAGCTGGGGTGGGCACAGCCTGTGCCCCCCATTGCCCACCTCCTTCTCAGAGTGGCTGTGTCTTGACCTCCACACAAGAACAACACATTCCTGTCTCAAAAACCCAACTTCCCCACAACCCTCCTGCCTCAGCCTCTTCCTGCTTTCTTGTCTCCCACTCCTCCCTAGGTCGGGCTGCCAAGGTTGGCACACAAAAATGCGGGGTGCCCTGCTGAACCGCGGTTGCAGATAAGCAGTGGCTGAATCGCAGGGAAATCCCGGCCGCTGTTCCTCCAGGCGTCAACTGAGATGTCACCTCCCTGGAGAACTTCGGAGGTCAGGACAGAATCCCAGCGTTCGGCAGCCCACGCCCCAGCACACTGCAGGGGAGAGGTGTGGCCCATGGCCCACAGCTTCCCCCCCGCCTGTGCCTGGAGACCTGCCCCGGACGCCCGGGGTCGGAGCTGGGCACACGGGACCAGCGCCAGGGATGGCTGCCTGGTGTTAATTAAATCTGCCACAGAGGCGGCCCGAGCGTGGAGGCCAGTCACCTGAGTGGCCTGGCGGGCCGCAGAACGCCCGAAGGAGTTGGGTTCAGGGGTGCTGAGGGGCGGGCGGGTGGCAAGAGGGGCGGCGCTGATCCAGAAGCACAGGCGCCACGGTCTGGGATCAGAGCGCAGCTCGCCTTTCCCCCCACAGCGCCAAAAATAGCCGATCGCCTGCCTGGAACGCGGAGCTGCGGCTCCCACGGAGCAGGCGCAGGGCAGCGGGGCCCAGGGGGCTGGCCGCTGCCGGGCTGGGACCCGCCCTTCCTGGCCCTGCGGGGAGAGGGCCTGGGAGCCCAGTGTGCCCCAAACCCCACCTCCCAACTCGAGGGCCCTGAAAGCCGAGGCCCAGGCCGGGATGGGCGCAGAGACCTCGCCACGCACAGCTGGCCGCTTCCCGTCTGTCCGTCATTCACCCCACACGTCGCTGCGGGCAGAGCCGGCTTCTCAGGAGCCATGAAAGGAGAAGCAGCCCAGCCCCAGGCGCACAGGGCACAGAAGCCGGAGCTGAAGCTGGTGGGGAAGGAGGGTCCCCACCCAGGGTCCAGGAGGGCTGGATGTCGCCCTGCCTCTGCAGCCAGAGGCCAAGTTCAGCGATCACCCACCTTCCCTGGCCTTGACCTCCCAGTCCCGTGTGAAGCTGCCAGGAGGCAGAGGGCGACATCAAGGGGTGGCGGGGATCTTTCACCGACGTTTTCCCTGACCCCAGACACCATCTGCCCATTTTACAGATAGGCCAGGGGGACCTGGTGGGAAAGGGAGTCTCTGAGGTCCAAGCCCTAATAAGTAGAGGACTGGACCTGAACCCAGGCCTACCAGGGCCGCAAGCAGAAGCAGTGACCCCAGCTGACCAGACAAACAGCCTCAGTCCTTCCCGAGCTCCGGAGAGAAGGCCGAGGTTCTGGCCCGGCCCGGATGCAGCCACAGCTGTCTGGCTCCAAATCCCAAGCTCTTTCTGGGCCCATAGCAGCTTCTGGGCTTGAAAAGGAAAACAGGGGGCCACTTCCTGTCCTCCAAAGGCTGGGGCGGGGGTGCCGTGACCCCGAAACTGGAGAGCGCGCAGCCCCTGCGCAGGCGCTCCCAGCCACCCGCCAACCTGACGCAGAGCTGGCAAGAGTGCCAGCCTGGCTAAACATTCCTCAACGCCGCCTTCCTCCGCCCTGCCCAGCCCGCCCGGAATGCCCAGCACAAGGCCATGGACACCGCAGCATCCAGGGCTGAGCATGGCCACAGCCCGGCTGGCACCAGCATGGCCACAAGGCCGTGGGACAGGCGCCACCGGCTCCCCTCTGTCACCGGGTCCCGCCGTGGCTGTGCCCAGGAACCCCAGACTCAGCATCTCCCCGCCCTGCAGACCGGCCCAGAAGGTCTGAGCTGTGCGGCTCTGCCCAGGGCACTCAGGGGCTCCACCTTGGTCTCAAGCTGTGCCCCATCCCCCACCCACAGCTGCCGGTGCCCAAGAGCAGGGACGGTGCCAACGCTGTGAAATGGGGCGCTGCCCGGGCCCACGGTGGGAGACTGACACGGGCTCGCTGCCGCCATGGTCAGGCCAGGGCCTGGGCCTCTGAGGAGACGGACGGGGCCCAGGGGCAGGAGCACCAGCCTTCAGGCACCTGTCCCTGCTTCCTGGGCGCCTCCTCTGTGGCCCCTGAGAGCCTCCTGCACCCACAGAGCTGACGCCTGGTGAAGCGCTGGGGCTGCCTGGGAGCCGCCCGCCCCTGGGGGTGTGGCCTAGAAGGCTCCTCCCCTTGCCTGACAGTCCAGCAGCGGCTTGGATACCTCCAGGAACGGGGTGCTCACTACCCTCCAAGCTGACTCGAAGGCCGTGGTACTCACTGAGGTCGCAGTGGGAAGGCTTGCAGTGGGATGGCCGTGGCTTTGCCAGCACAAGGACCCGACCCAGACTGGCTGCAGACGGGATGGGAGACTTGGCCCAGGTCGGAAACATCTAAGCTCCTTTTTCTTCATCTGTAACACGGGCACGGGTGAGACGGACGGCAGCCTCTAAGGCCTGCACTTAGCACTCCCGGGCCCAAGAACATCACAAGTGTCCTCAGCGCCAATGCTGTCCCTCCCGACGGTGTGGACGCCAGGCCCGTGGGCAGCGGGGCCCCCACGGCCCACCAGGACTCCCGCAGGAAGCAACAGAGAAGTGGCACCGAACACCCCTCCTCCTGACCCGGTTCTCGGCCTGGCCATCTCCTCCAGTGCCCCCGCCCCCAGGCACAGCTCCATTTACAACCTGCACACACACGCCGGCTCACCCACTCCTGACACGCGCCGTGACCCCATCACTCACGCTCACAGCAGCTCACGCGAGTCAGGGCTTACACACGTGACCCACAGCACCCACCCTGCCAGCAACACCCACGACTGCTCACCCTCCGCTGAGCCTGCCTGGGAGCCCACGGTATAGACCTTCCCCAGGCTCTGGGCCTGGCAAGACAGGGCTCAAACCCGGTGGACCCCTCGCCGGCTGTGTGGCCAGGCCAGCGCTGAGCCTGCCTGACCCATCTGTACAACAAGGACACACAGGGCGCCCAGGAGGAGTCAGTGACCTGCGCCAGGGGCCTGGGTCAGAGGGGACACGTAATGCCAAGAGGAGGCTAGTGACTCCGAGGGCACCACAGCGGCCGGGAGTTCTGGGGCTGAAGCCCTGGGCGGCTGTCCCGCACGTGCACACAGAACAGAAGCCCCACCGGGCGTGGTGGCACACTTTGTCATCCCAGCACTCAGGAGGCTGAGGCAGGAAGATCACCGCGAGGTCAAGGCCAGCCTGAGGGATATAATGAGTTCAAGGCCAGCCTGAACTACAAAGCAAGACCTTGTCTCAAAAAGTAAAATAAACTGTCAGAATCCCAGCGCTTGGAAGCTGGCCCTCGCTCCCAGGCCCTCACGCTGGTGAAGGAGGATCGAGCCGCCACCCGCCTGGGAAAGGGGAGGCCGTCCTCGCTCATGCTCCCGGACACGCAGCAGAGCGGCCCTGACTCTGCCCCCGTGACGCTGCCTTCCTGGGAAAACGTTTGCAAGCACTGCGCGCCGGGCCCACGCCCGCCTGCAGGAGGCCCTGCTGTCCAGCCTGTCTCCCCTGTGAGCCCTGGCCATCCCACCACCCGCTCCCCCTGAGGTCCCCGAAACCGACAGGCCTCACAGGCTATGCAAACTGTCCTGCCCCCTGCGACAGACCGGCCTTCCCCACCCAGCACCGACAGGTTCCCGGAGGTCGCCCGGGCGCGCGGGGCGCCCCATCCAACCCCGCTCACCAAGCCGCGGGCATCACCATCCTGGCTTCCGCCACCTGCCTGCTGTGTGACCTTGAGGACACGTCACTCGGGGCCTCGCTCTGTCCTGTGCGTCTGTAAAATGAGGGCATCTGTCCCGTGATCCCAAGGCTCCGTCAGCCCCGTGAGGCCACAGTTCTATGTGGCGGCAGTGAAGAGAGGAGCCGGGAACAGCGAACTGCCACCTCTCTGCCCCTGGCAGCGACAGGAAGACGGGACTGCTCGGTGGGGGGCTGACGAGAGTCCAGGAGAGCGGCCTCTCCTTGCCTGGCTCACAGTGCAAACCGGGACGTCCTTCCAGAGAGCAATTTACACTTAATCAAAAGCTTCTTAAAACGTCCCCGGCTTTTAACTCACTACTCCTCCTTAGTTTCTTACGTTTAAGGAGAAACACACGGGAAGATCCGGTACAGCGGTGTCTGTCACAGCACCGCTGAGGGGAAACGGGACCTGGCCATCCAACGACTGGGATTCAAAAAGGAGCATCGTAGCCGGGCGTGGCCGCCGCACACAGGAGGCTGAGGCAGGAGAGTCACTGTAAGTTTTTAGATAGCCTGGGGAACATAGTTCAAGGACTACAAAGTGAGTTCAAGCACAGCCTGAACCACGAGACAGCAAGATCCGTCTCAAAACAAACCAACAAAAAAATTACATTTCTGTGATTCGTCACTTTAAAGAAATGTTTCAGAAGAATGACGACGAAGACAGACGTTCCCATTAGGTTTTTAAAAAATAGAAAATAAAAAGTAGCTAATCTCAAATTTCCAAGACAGTGGAAGCTGCCCTGAGTCTTCTTCCTGTCCTTCTGTCACCTGCCCCGCCCTTCACCGGGAGAACCTGTACCTTCCATTACTGCCCCCAGCTGTCGGCTCCTGCAGCCTCGTCAAGACCGATTAGCCCAAACCCTTCCGGAGCACCCCACCCCTCGGGAGCCATCCCAAATCTCCTCAGGGCCCCTGCCGGTGACGCAGCCTGGCCGCTCCCAGCCATGTGCCCACAGCCCACTTTGGGCAGCTGGGTTGTCCTGAGCCTGGGGAAGGCTGGCACCTGACTCAGTAGGATGCCGGAAGCCAAGTGCCAGCGAGCAAGACCAGGCTGCAAGGGTAGCTGGGCTCTGCGGCCAGGCCAGGAAGGTCCCTCAGATCCAGACACCGTGCCAGACCTTTCTAACACTCACTATGATGTGTACGCCTGTGATCCCAGCACTCTGGGAGGCTGAGGCAAGAGGATCACAAGTTCCAGCTCAGCCTGGGCAACTCGGTGAGACCCTGTCCCAAAATAGAGTTGAGATATAGCTCAGTGTTAAAGAGTGCTCGCCTAGCGAGTGTGAGGCCCTGGGTTCCACTCCCAGCGTGGAAGGGGAAAAAAGCATAAGAGACCCTTTGGCTGCCTGACTCTCCCCAAATTCCAAGGCCTCCCATGGAGCCTGGTCTTTACAGAAAGAGGCAGGACAGGGCAAGAAGCCCAGAACAGAGACAGTGAGTGGCCCCCCCAAGGTCTCGGGCCACACAGGAGGGCCTGGCCTGTTCCCTGACCCCAAGTTCCTCCTTTCCTGGGCTCCTTCTGGATCCTGAGTGGCTCTTGCTGCCAGGCCATGGGGCCGACACAGTTTGCAGACAAAAAAATCTTACTCCACTGGGCGTGGTGGCTCACGCCTGTCATCCCAGCACTCGGGAGGCAGAGGCAGGAGGATTGCTGAGTTTGAGGTTAGCCTGGGCTACAGAGTGAGCTCAGGGCCAGCCTGAACTACAAAGTGAGACTTTGTCTCAAAAAATAAAAAATAAAAAAGAAGTCTTATCCCACAAGAAGCGATTCACCTGGATCTCAAGACAACCCTGACCTGAAGGGCCCAAAAGCCCCCAGGTGACACCCAGCATCCATCCTGCTTCTGCTCCTGCTCCAGGGCACCGGGCTTGGCTGCTCCCCACAGGGCTGCCGCATGCCAGGCACCGTCCTGGGGTCCGGGCAGCAGCAGAAGAGGCTCAACACTGGCCAGCAAGGCCACGGCAGAGTGACCAAGAGTGACAAGGAGGACGCGACGAGTGCCCGGGCCCGCCCGCCGCCTGGTGGGCCTGGCTTCAGGACCTTCAGGGACAGCGCTAAGGCGAGACAGAGCAACACGCCAGGCCACTGAGGGCCACACCACGGAGCCCCACGCAGGGGCCGGCCGGCCGCACTCCCGTTACTCCGCGACCGCCACACCCCCGATCTAGTACGCTGATTTTCAGATGGGGAAACTGAGGCTCCTGAGGGAGAGGACTCGCCTGCCCCCGGCCTAGGCACCGCGGGTATACCAGTCTCACCTCCAAGCTGCAAGGGACTGGGTGAGCCGCACCTCAAAGGAACGTGACAGAGCTGACCATGGCCCTCCAAACCTCAGTGGGAGCGCGTCGGGGCAGGAAGGGCCTCCCCCACCGTTCCCGCCTCTGCCCACCTGGGTCCCTGGGCACCGATGTACAGGAGAGCAGAAGCAGTTCCACGCTGTCCAGCTCACACAAGGGACGCGGTCAGGCCGAATGCACACGTGTCCGGGGAGGGCCACAAACTGGAGCCCAGGCCTCCCCGGCTCCCTCACGCTCACTTGCCACCCAGGTCAGCACTGGCCCCCACTCAGGCGTAGGCCTCTGAGGTCCCCTCTGGGCCCTCTTGAGCTGCAGCCAGCTGTGCACAAAGTGGCCTAGGATCCCCAGTATCCGTCACAGCTCTGGCTCCTCCCAGAACCAGGTCTGGATGACAAACTCTTGTTAAGGATCCAAATTCCTGTCCCGTATAACACACATCTGTAATCCCAGCATTCGAGAGGCTGAGGCAGGAGAAGCTCCCTAAATTTAAGGCCAGACTGAATCGCACAGCAAAAAAGGCCCCACCCCAAAATGGTGCACATTCCTGGGCTCTGGCCCATAGCTGAAGGCTTGCGCGTACCCAAGCGCCTAGAAACTTAACAAGCTCTCAGGGATATGGGGGGCCTTTTTTTTTTTAAACAGCATCTGGCTTTGTAGTTCAGGCTGGCCTTGAGCTCACTATGTAGCCCAGGCAAACCTTGAACTCACAGCAATCCTCTTGCCTCTGTCCCCTGAGTGCTCTGTCCCCTGAGGTACCACGCCTGGCACTGTGGTGTGTGGTTACCTGGGATCGAACTCAGGACCTTGCGTTTGCAAGGCAGACACGGGAACCACTGAGCTAAATCCCTGGCCTGAAATGGGGACATTTGAGAGTCCCTGACTGCACTCACAGAATCCCCACAACAAAGGGCAGGTGACACCACTGCCCACCAGAAGGCAGGCCACCCGGGCCTGACCAGGACTGGCTTTCTGCGCACATCCTGCCAGAAGACACTTCATTCAGCGCCCTGTGCAGCCCGACCCAGTGCAGCACACGGAAGAAAGACTTGCCAGGGAGGGACACGGCTGGGCGCGGCGCCCACCCATCTGCACCCTCCTCGTCAGGGCTTCCACAGAGGAACAGCGCCCAAGTACCCTCCTCCCGGTCAGGACCATCCAGGCCTGCGCAGGCTCTAACAATAGCCCAGCCCCGCACCATGGGCCAAAACGGACTCCGTCAACCCAACTTCTGCCAAAGTTGATGGGTCCGCCTGCCGGGGTCTGGACCCAAGGACCCTCCCAGTCCCTGGCACTGAGCACGAGCCAGCACGGGCTTGACACAGGGACAGGAAGGGGCGCAGCAGGCCTTGGGATGAGCTCCGAGGTCTCCCCTGGGCACGCTGCGGAGCAACACACCTGCGTGCAGGTCCCACACTGCTGGCCGCAGCTGGAGCCCACCGCTTCGACCTCAGCCTCAGTTTCCTCACTGGAGACGCAGGCAGCCACGCTCCCCACCACGCGTGGGGCTGCTGCAGGGCTGACGCGCTGACAGCGCAGCGAGCCGGGCGCGTGACACACTCAGTAATCAGGACGCCTGGCTCACTCTGCGTGGCGGCCCCTGCCCCACGCTGCCCTCCCTCCTCCGGCACAGGCCCACCGCCAGCCTGCCTGCTGGCAGCCCTGGCTGGGACGGACAGCAGCTCCCGGCTGTGACCTCCCCTCGCAAGTCCACCGCAGCAGGGCTGTCGGGAGGCCCCACTTCAGCTCCGAGCACAGGCAGTGGGGGCATGGGCTGGCCAGACCTGCAGACGTGCCCAGAAGGCCGATGGAGAGGGGGCAGGGAGCGGAGGCTGCACAGGGCACTGACCCCTGCCACGGCTGACCCGCCACCCCCGGCCCGGCCGTGCAGAGGAGCCGCGCCCACACAGGGGCCCTAGGCAGCCCAGGCCACTGCCCCTTGCAGGTCAAACCACCAGACCCTGGTCCTATCCACCAGGGCCACCGTCCCACAGCCGTGGCTGTCCCCATCCCAAGAAAGGTTGTGCTCAGGACTCAGTACACGAACCCTGTGCTCCAGGCCCTTCAGGAGGCTCCTGGACAGGAGAAGCCGGGCTGCCAGCTGTGACCAAGTGGGCAGGGACCCTCTGAGGCCCACCCACAGATGCCAAGCACCAGCCTTCCTTTGGGGGCCCCCAGACAGTTCCACGAGGGAACCCACCTGCTCTGCCTGCTGCGGTACAAACCCATTTCCTGTGTGACAAAGCCTAGGAACGCGGCCCCCTCTGGGTGCTGGGCCCCTTCCTACGCTGCCCAGAGGGCCCTGCTGCGGTCTAGCCTCACTCGCTCGGGGCCAGGGAGGGGGCGACAGGCGAACTCGCAGCGGCTGCGGCGGCAGCGTGACGCGTGAATCACCGGCCGAGTCGACGCACCGGCTGCTGCCCGCCCCCACCTCGCGCGCCCCCTGCCCCGCCGGACCCTTGCGTGGAGGGCGCCGCGGGGTCCCGGGTGGCTCCGCTCGCGGTGACAGGAGGCGCAGGCCGGGCTGGGGGCGGGGAGCCGGGCCGGAACAATGGGCCGGTTGCGGGGCGCGCGGCTGGGCCTCGGGAGCCCAGGCGCGCGCGCGGGCGGGGCCGCGGGTCTGGGGGCGGCCGGGGGGCGGGGACGGGGACCCCGCACACTCACAGTACGTCTTCCTGGTCAGCTCCTCCACGACTTCGGGCTTCAACTTGCTGTTGGACTTCCCCATCCTCGGCGGCCGCGCCCCCGCCCCCGGGCCGGACCGTGGGGCGTCCCCCGGGAGCGGTGGGGCCGGTCTGGGCCGGGCCGGGCCGGGGCCGCGCCTTTGTCTGCGCCGTGAGCGCGCGGCCCGGGCGGGGGCTCGGCGCGCTCCTCTGCACCCCGGGCGGGCCTGGCCGGGACGCCCGGGCGCGGGGCGCGGGGCGCGGGAGGCCTGGGTGCGCGGGCCGCGCGGTCGTCCCTGGTTACTGGGCCGCGCGGCACACGCTCGCTGCTGCGCCGCCGCCCTGCGCACCCCGCCTCCCCCTCCCTCCCTCCCTCCCTGCTCCCCCGCTCCTCGCGCAGCCGGGGCTGGACCCGCAGCCGCCACTCAGCGCCGGCGCCACCCCCTGCCCCCGCGCACCGGGCGCCCCCTGTCCTGCGTCCCGGCGGGTAGGGCCCCCCCCGAGCCCCCTGGGGACTGGCCAAGGTTGAGGCCTGGGTGTGAGACGTTCATTCATTCATCCCACGTGGGCCCCACAGCCATGGGCCAGGCCTGGCAGAGCTCACCGTGGGGGACACCAACCCGAGGCCTGGGGACTTAACCTCTAAGCCAAGGGTGAGGAAGGCAGGGGGCTGGGACCTGCAGGGATCAGGCCCGACCCTCGGGGGGTGCCACCCTAACCCTGGTGCCTGCTGGAGTGAGCGAGCTCATAGAGAAGGGATAGGGCCCTGGGCACCGCGGCTGAGGCCTCTGCCCAGCACCCAAGAGGGTTCCTGGCACCGTCGTGGGACCCACTCACTCCCTTCCTGTGTCCTAGACTGTGCAGGGCTCAGGTGGGAAGAGCCGCAGAGCGGGTGGTGATGGCCCCAGCCTCCGAGGCACATGGGGAGCACCCCCCCCCCCGCCGAACTTGACCTTTCCCGCGCCTGCCCTACTCCCGGGTTCACCTCCGCAGTAGCGCAGGAGCCCCCACGGGCTAAGAGTCCAGTGAGCACCCAGAGGCCGCCTGTGAGTGAGGCTGTTCGCCACAAGCAGAGGCCCAGCCCTGAGTGAGAGATCACTGTCAAAGCCCCTGATCATCCGCTGAGGGCTGGGGAGCCAGAGCGGTGCCTCAGAGCCCTGAAGTCCGGACCTGGCTTCTGCATGCCCTGTGGGCCTGAGAAGTCAATGCGGCCTGCGGCCTGCGGCCTGCGCTGGAACCAGCCTCTGCTCTGCCTCTGCCTGTCAGCAAAGAGAGGCTCCTCCTCCCTCTGTGGGTGCCGGGGATTGAACCAGGGCCTTCACTCCACATCCCAACACGGTTTATTTTTTGAGACAGGGTTTTGGTAAGCTGCCAACTTGCCCGGGCTGCTCTCTGAGTGCCGGGATTACAGGTGTATACCATCATGCCCAGCCTGTACCCCCTGTTTTATTTTATGAGGTCGTCTGGGAGCTGCAGGAAGCCTGGGGGAAACATTGCACAGGGTGAGTCTGGAGTAGACGGGCGCTAGGTGGCTTTGTCTGGCGCCGGAGGGAGAGGGATGGTGGGTGTACTCTAAACTCCCCATGTGGGTCGATCAGGGTGCAGTGGTGCAGCCCAGGGTGATCAGCTCTGATAGAGGGGAAGGCGCAGGAAGCACTAGGCCTGGCCTTGTCTCTGCCTCACGCACTATGTGGCTTTCAGCACATGCCTTCTCATCTCCTAACTCCAACCTCACAGGGGAAGAGCGTACAAGCTTGGAAATGCCTCATGTGGTGGCACAGTTTACCACCTGGGTGCCCAGGGATGAGAAGGTAACGCAGTGTGACATGGACACACCATGGAATATTATTTGGTCGTAAAAATAAGGAAGTCTTGTTGGAGCAACATGGTTGGGCCTGGAAGTTGTTACCTGAAATAAGCAGGTCCAGAAGTAGGAAATAGTTTGTGTGGCTTCAACTGAGAAGCTCACAAAGTTAAAGTAGTTGGGCATGGTGCCATAGGCTTGTAATCCCAGCACTTGGGAGGCTGAGGCAGGAGGATCACTGGGAGTTCAAGGCCTACCTGGGCTACAGAGTGAGACCCCATCTCAGAAAAGAAAAAAAATAAAGTTGAACTCCTAGAAAGGTTGCAGAATGGTGATCTCCAGAAGGAGAGGAGGGGCTTGGTAACCAGTGTCAGGAGAGAATTAGGGGTTGGTGTGGCTGAGGGGTGGAGCACCTGCTGGGACCCAGGAAGCCCTCGGTTCCATCCCCAGCCCTGCAAAAATGGAAAAATAAATAAGCATACTGTCAGATGGGGAGAATTAGTTGGACAGTGCAACGGGCAGACTATCATTTATCACTTATTACACCGCTTATAAAGAACCAGAAGCACACCTAGGCTTCCCTGTAAGAAAATGATAAATGTGTAAGAGCCAGAAATGTGAACTACCCAGATGACACCATCAGACATTGTATGACTGTATGAAGTTGTCACACTGTGTCTAATCCATATGTACAGTGATTAGTATCAAACTTTCCAGCAAAAAGTTACTGTCTTTGGAGTGCTTGCCTCCCTGGGTTCAGTCCCAGTGCCATAAGACACAAAACAGTGAAACGAAAACCAGTTAGCTCTTTAACCTAGAAAGATCTTTTCAAACCACGTGTGGTGGTGCACACCTATAATCTCTGTACACTGGGAGGCTGAGGCAGGAGGATTCCAGATTCAAACCAGGCCTGGGAAATTTAGCAAGACCCTGTTTCAAATTAAAAGGGATGGGGATCTAGCTTAGTGTAAAGGCCCTAGGTTCGATCCCCAGGAAAGCCAATCAATCCAATTAATCAATAATTAAACAAATAAGAAAGCTTTCTTAGCAAACAAGAGAAAGGGTAAGAAGAGCTCCTCTCTAGCAAGTTGGAGAAAGGGCCTCAACGGGCTCTTGACAGGCGCAGGCTGCAGCCTCCATGGGGGCTCTCCTGTGGCCGAATAGGTAACTCAGCCGGTGCTGCGCCGCCTGCCGGCTGAGACGCAGGAGATGGGAGTCCAGGCGGGCTGAGCGGGCCGCGTGACGCTGCAGGGCTGGCGGCACATGCCGTGCCACCCTGGAGTGGGTCCCAGACAGGGGCAGGCCCCATGCAGATGTTCGGGCCCACAGGTGCCTTGGAGCTCATCTGTAACCAGTCTGCAGTGATGACGGTGTCCACAGTGGAGCGCCAGCAAAATTATCCTGTCAAAACTGGCTATTGTCAAATTGACAAACAAGCTCATATTTGTTTTCATATTATCATTTTGTGTGTGTGTGTGTGTATGTGGGTACCAATGCCAACTGTGGGCTCTACCACTGAGCTATGTCCCAGTGTAACCCGACAAACTATGATTATTATTGTTATTTTCTGTATTGGAGATTGAACCCAGAGCCTTCACACTGAGCTACACCCCAACCCCCTTTAATTTTATTTATTTATTTTTGGGACCAAGTCTCCCTAAGCGGCTAAGTTGCTTATGCTCAACCTGCGTTTCTCCCGCCTCAGCCTCCCAGAATGCTGAGGACACCCCCCAGGCATAAGCCAACACACAGACCATATCATTATTTTTTGCAGTACCAGGGCTATGGGCACGCCTAACATGCTCTGAGGTTGAGCTCCATGCCAGCCTTAGGGTTTCTCTTCTTTTGGTACCAGGAACAAACCCAGGGCCTCGCGCTTGCCAGGGAGGAGCATTCGCGGCCTTAGGGTGATCAGCACAGGCACAGGAAGCGGTGCCGTCACCCTCACAGGGAAGGGCCACCAGGGTCTGAGTTCCGGCCAGACGGGCCGGCGCGGCCTCTGTGAGCCATGGGTCCTGGGCTGTAATCGGCGGTCGCAGGGCCCTCCTGGCAAACGCCGCCTCTGCACCTTCCTCAGGCACCCTCCGGGGGACAAGGGGCCTCGCTGATGCCCTCCTGGGAGACCATGGCCGTCAGCCATGGCAGGCTCAGGTTCTGGTCTCGGTGTCAGCTGGGACCCTCTCTGACGGCCACCCTAGGGCTAGGTGTCCGAGGATGGGCAGCTGGTTGGGGTGACAGGAGCTGAGCACTGCTGTGCCTCTCGCTCCCGGCCTCATGGTGACAGTGTCTGTGGGGCCTCGCTCACCAGCAGAGCACGCTGCAGGCCCCAGACCTGGTTGCAGGCAGTGGCCCAGGACGTGGCCTTGGGGACTACGTCCGTCCCTGGCCCCTTTCTCTCAGGCTCTCTCCGCCTTCGTGTTCCCTGTTCACAGCGTGAGCACCTTTTCCCCACCAGGCCCTTCCTCCATGATGCTGCTGCCTCAGAGTTGACTGCCATGGACGGAACCCTCTGCAGCCCATAGCCAAGACAAACCCTTCCTCCTTCAAATTGCTTTACTTTTTTTTCTCTTTTCTTTTCTTTCTTTCTTTTTTTTTTTTTTTTTTTGAGACAGGGTCTCACTTTGGACTTGAACTTGGTACTGCCTTAGTAAAAGACAGGTCCAGTGGGAACAGTGGCATTACCCACCTACCACAACCTTGCTGTGTGTGCCTGGCAGCATGCCAGGGCTCCCTATGCACCAGCTCCCTGCACCTGCACCTGCACTGCAGGAAGTGGGCGCAGCGCTCCCAGAATCCCACCGCAGAACTGGGGCCACTCGCCTTCCCTGCCTGGTCTTGGGTGCTCAGGATGGGAGGCAGCTCCGGGCGACTAGGGGACCCGCTAGTGGGTCCTCATCTCACCACTGGTGCCTCACAGCCCTTCCCGAGGCCCAGCAACTGGGGACCCTGAGAGCCGTCAATCCTAGTGGCCTCAGAAGCCTCCCTCACGGTGCCACACACACCGGGCAGCCAGCACCGCCCCCTGCCCTGTCCTGGGCCCATCACATGGATGCCGCGGTGGCCTGGCCTAGGGCCCCACCCGACTTCCAGGGGACCCACGGCGGGGACTCGGGCAGGGCTTCTTCCCGCAGGTCCCGGAGTGCGGGGCAGCAGGGTCCTCTGAGGGTGCGGAGGACAGGCCTTGGCACCTCCTCTTGGTGTCTGCACCCACCGCAGGGATTCCTCCGCATCGCCTCAGGCTCTGAAATGCACCACAGGAGCCAACTGGGGGGTGAAGGTGGGAAACTTCGTCAGCCTCCTCAGCCCAGAACCAGTTCCCAGGGGAGCTGGACGGAGACAGGGACAGCCATGGGTACCCCGGCTCCCGCCGGCTCCGGCTCCCAGCTGGCCTCGCTGGAAGGAAAGTCGCAGCAGTGGACCGGGGGGGGGGGGGTTCGAACTCCCACCTTCGCTGAAATCTTAACCCCTGAGATGTCGGCAGCAGGAGGTGGAATCTGCGTGGTGGGCTATGAGCCCAAAAGAAGGAAGAGGCCAGGTAGTGAGGTCTCCTTTGGTCTCTGATTCCAGAACTGCAAACAACGACTCTCTGATACCAGCTGGTGGCTGGGCTGCCACTACGGCCTACCAGAGAGCAAAGAGAGGCAGAAAGAGCTACTCAGGGAGGGACAGGTGCCTCGTGGTTCCATTTAAGTGGTGGTGGTTTGGGGGACTTCATTTTCTTTATTTTGAGGGGTTTCGAGACAGTCTTACTATGTAGCAAGGCTAGGCTTGAACTTAGAGCGATCCTCCTGCCTCAGCCTCCTGAGTGCTAGGATTCCAGGCATGAGCTACCATGGCCAGCTCTTGGGATGCTTGAAATACCAGTGGTTAGTTACCCGCCCTGACCCTAAACCGGCCAAGGCTGTGGCATGGGGAGGCCCCTACCTGCTGCGTGCACACAGCTGCCACAGGCCCTCTGGTGGTAAATATGGTCTTGTTAATAATTCTGTCTGCATCCGCGGGCACACAGGTATGTGTGTGTGCGTGTGCGTGTGTTTGTGCGCGTAGTACTAAGCACAGTTCTAGTAGGCCCAGAGAGACTCGTTACACGGGGAGGTAGAACATGATTAAAAATCAATGCGGGCTTCTGAGGCCAGTTTTCCGAGGCCTGGACGGAGCAGTGCCAGGAGGCTGAGTGAGACTTGTCTCCAAGCGGAGAGGAGGGAAGACTCGCTGCTTCTCAGACACAGGTCAGCTCAGGTCCCGGCACGGAACCCAAGGTTTGCCACCTCTGGTCTGAGTCACTTTGCTGTTGCTGCGACAAAGCACCTGACCCCGGAGTCCTGGAGGGGGAGGCTGTTCCGGGACTGGGGGCTCAAAGGCAGGCTGCGGGGGGGGGGGGTTGGGGGGGCGGCTGCTCCCCGCAGCCAGATCCAGACTGAGCCTCCAGCCTCGGCTTGGAATCGCTCCAGACCCGCCCTCGAACCAGGCCCCGCCCACCCGCGGCGGACTCTGGGACCTTCGTCCCGGAGGCGGGCACTGCCCAGGGCACAGGGCCCAGGGTGCAGGCTCCCGCCCGGGGCTGTGGGGTGGCTGTGGGACAGGCAGGTGCCCCCAAGGCCTCAAGGGAAGAGCAGGGCAGATAGACAATAAGAGTTGGGGCGCACACACGCACCGGCTCAAGCGAGACGTAACCCAGACACCACACATTCGGCCTCCCCCGTGCTGAGGGGCTGGACTTAGCCCATGCCAGCAAGGGCCCCTCCACTGAGCAGCACACAGTTCACGCCGGTCAGTGTGAGCTGGCCCTGGTGGTGCACGCCTGCTTCACGGCACTCCTGGAGGCTGAGGCTGGAAGATCACAATTTAAAATCCAGCCTGGGTAACTTGGCTAAACCCTGTCTCAAAATTTACAAAGCCTGGGCCAGAGGATTAGCTCAGTGTTTCCGGCACCTGCCTCGCAAGCGCAAGGTCCTGAGTTCGATCCCCGGAAACCACATATAATGCTGAGTGTGGAAACTCACGACCACCAGCCATCAATACCACATACCACAGTGCCGGTCGTGATGGCTCACGCCTGTCATCCCAGCACTCGGGAGGCAGAGACAGGAGGATTGCTGAGTTCGAGGCTTGCCTGGACTACATAGTGAGCTCAGAGCCAGCCTGAACTACAAAAGCGAGACCCTGTCTCAAAAAAAAAAAAAAAAAAAAAAAAATTTACAAAGGCTGAGACTGTAGCTCAGTGCAAAAGCCCTGGGTTCATTATGCAGCCATCACAATTTCAGAACAGAGTGTCGTGGTGCACACCTGTCGTACCAGCATTTTGGAGGCTGACGCAGGAGGATCACTGGGAGTTTGAGGGCAGTCTGGGCTACACAGTGAGACCTTGTCTCAAAAACAAAAACAAAAAAATCACCACCCTGGCACCTCTCATTACCCCCCTCCCCGTGCGACAGTGCACAGTACTTCTGCCTCCACAGACTCACTTATTCTGGACATGTACGAAACTGAGCTTTACCTGGAGAAACAGCAATTGGACTTGTATGGAGATGGAGTCCCGCGATACGGGGCTTTCCTGTCTTGCTTCTTTCCGTTAACATGAGTTCTGGTTTCACCCATGTTACAGGCTGTGTGTATTTTACCCCTTTTTTTATTCCCGTTTATAATATGGCCGTGCAATGGAATGATAGTATTTTATCCATCCACTCATCACTCAGTGCTTACCTTATTTCCTTTGTTTTTTGTTTTTTTAACGGAAGCTGGGATTGAACTCAGGACCCTGCACTTGCCAGGCAGATGGTGGCAGCTCTGAGCTACATCCTCGGCCCTTATTTCCATTTATTTTTAAACATGAAAACAAACACGGAAAACATATTAACACTTCCTAAGGCACAGAAGTGTTAGACTCCGGGTTGTTTCCACATTTTTGCTATTATTAGTGGTACCATTTATTGTATTTTTTGGTTTTTTGAGACAGGTTCTGGCCATGTAATTCAGGCTGGCCTTGAACTCACTATGTAGCCAAGGCTGGTCTTGAATTCATGGTGATTCACCTCCCTCAGCTTCTCGAGTGCTGCAATGACAGACATGTACCACAACACTTGGCCAATGGTGCTGCCATTTGTACATATGCTTTTGTAGGGACACGTTTTCTTTTCTCCTGCAATTGTCAGATCATGTGGTAACTGCACACTTTTTCTTGTGTTTTGAAGCAGAGTCTTGCTATGTAGTTCAGGCCTTGAACCAATTATGATCTGGGTGATCCTCCAGCCTCAGCCTCCCCAGTGCTGGGATTGCAGGTGTGCACCACCACATCCGGCAGGGATTTAACACTGACTTCTTGAGGAATCTCAAAGCAGCTCCCCTGACCTACATCCCCACCTCCTGGGAAGGTTTGATTCTCACATCCTCAGCAACAGTTGTTAATATCTGATTATTGCCAGCCGAGTGGGTGGAAGGCAGAAGCTCGCTGGGGCTTCGGCTGAAATTCCCCCGAGGGCGATGGTGTCTTGCTTTGCCCCAGCACTTCCGGGCCAGCCATCTGCGTTCCGTGTAGGTGCCCATTCAGGTGCCCAGGAATCCTGGGTGGGTATCTACATGAGAACAATGCCCTTGGACCTTTCCTGGCACCGTACAGAATAACGTCACATGAGCCCAAGCCCTGAATGTAAGACCTGCATCGTCCCCACAGGCTTGTGGGTCCGGGAGTGGGGCTTTTGGAAAGCCATTGAACGGTGCGCTAAGCTCCTCAGCGGGTTAAAGGGCTGTGGTTAGAGCCCAAGTTGTTGGGAGGCGGGGCCTGGTGCCAAGCGGCTTTGCTGGGGGAGCTTGGAAGCTGGGCACCCTCTGCTTCGCTGCTGCCAGGAGGGGCAGCTCCCCCGGCCAGGCCTCCCTGCCCTGCCGTGGAGCCCTGTGAAATGGGAGCCAGACTACAGGCCTCGTCCTTTGAGCTGCAGGTGTTGGGCGTCCTGTCCCAGCAACGGGTAAGAGACTAGGAGAGAGCTAAAACCATAAACTCTTAGAAGAAAGCATGAGGGAAACTTCATGACATCAGATCTGGGAATAAATTCCTGGATATGGCAATAAAAGCAAAGAAACTAAAGTAAAAACCAGGCTGAGCACAGTGGTGCACACCTGTACTCCCAGCACTTGAGAGGCTGAGGCAGGAGGATCACTAACCAAGCCCAGCCTGGGCAATTTACTGAGTCTTAAAATTTTGGGGTTTTTTTTTTTTTAATAATATGGGTCAGGAGTGGGAATATAGCTCAGTGCAAAGGCCCTGGCTTCAATACCCACCACCAGAAACAAACAGTCCAATCAATTGGACTAAATAAACAAACTTGTCATCCAGCGTGGTGATGTGTAGTCGAAACTCTAAGGCAGAGAAGACCAAGAGTTCAGGGCAGCCTGAACTACACAGCGAGCTTCTGCCCGCACAAAACGAAACACAACTAGGCAAAGCACTTGAACAGCTGTTCTTCCAAAGAAGACAGGCAAATAGCCTGTGAGCAATTTGAAAAGATACTCACCAGCTGATCGCCAGGGAAAGGCAGCTGGAAGCCATAATGGACGGCTGATCCTAGCACCTGGAGGGCTTTGAGTCAAAACAAACGCAGCAAATAACAAGCGCTGGCGAAGACGTGGAGCACTGGGAACACAGACAGTGTGGCAATGCCTCAAAAAATGAAACACAACCCCATTCCCGCGTGTGCAGGGAAGGGATGTGAGCAGATCCCGCACAGCCACGAACCTGGGCCGAGAGATAAACTTGGCACACAGATGGGGGCACCATTCCAGCTCCAGCAGTGCAATCCCAGCACACGCCACAGGATCGCCCTCGACATCAGGCCTCACACAGTGTCTGTGCAGACCCTTTGCACACTCATTGGGTCACCTTTTTATTATGGATTCTTTTTTAAATATATTCTGGTGGGGCCGGAGGGTTAGCTCAGCAGTTCCAGTGCCTGCCTTGCAAGTGCAAGGCCCTGAGTTCGATCCCGATAACCACATACAATGCTGGGCGTGGAGACTCATGCCCACCAGCCATCAATACCACATACCACAGTGCCGGGCATGGTGGCTCACGCCCGTCATCCCAGCACTTGGGAGGCAGAGACAGGAGGATTGCTGAGTTCGAGGCTTGCCTGGACTACATAGTGAGCTCAGGGCCAGCCTGAACTACAAAGCGAGACCCTGTCTCAAAAAAAAAAAAAGTAAATTTTAAAAACCTGAGCTCAGCACCTGTGTCCTTTCCAACGTTATTTTGGTACCCTGGATTACTCGAATTACAGGTGAATTTTAATATCATCTTGCCAATTTGTAAAAAAAAAAAAAAGGCACCAGTTGGGACCTTGGGGATTGTTGCATTGACCTTTAAAATCTGTGTGGGAGTGTGATATATAGGTATCTTCTTCTGGGTGTGGTGGCACATTCCTGTAATCCCAGCACTTGGAGGCTGAGGCAGGAGGATCACTATGAGTTTGAGGCCAGCCTGAATTACAGTTCAGAGAGACCCTGTCTCGAAAAACAGAAACAGATAAAGGTATCTGTTTATTTTTTGGAAAGTAAGGTCACTTTAACAATATTGTCCTCTAATCCATGAATATGGGATCTTTCCAATTATTTAGGCCTTCTGTATCTTTTTCAATGTGTTACAGTTTTCAGATTATAAATTTTATATTTCTGTTAAATTTGTTTGTTTCTTTATTTTTGAGACAGGGTCTTGCTTTATAGTTCAGGCTAGCCCTGAGCTCACTATGTAGCCCAGGCAAACCTTGAATTTAGCAATCCTCCTGCCTCTGCCTCCCGAGTGCTGGGATTACAGGTATGAGCCACCACGCCCGGCACTGTGGTGTGTGGTACTGATTGCTGGTGAGTGTGAGTCACCACGCCCAGTATTATTGTATGTGCTTACCAGGGATTGAACTAGGGACTTTGTGGTTGCTAGGCAGATGCTGGCACCACTGAGCTAAATCTCTGGCCTTCTGTTAAATTTCTTTCTAGGGTAACATGTGGTGCCCCACACCTGTAATCCCAGCACTCAGGAGGCTGAGACAGGAAGACTGCCCCAAGTTTGAGGCCAGCCTGGGCTGCATAGTGAGTTCAAAACCAGTCTGAAACTATATACTGTAACCTTGTGTCAAAATAAATACACAGGGCCAGGGATGTAGTTCAGTGTAGCCCAAATTCGCCTTGAACTTGTCATCTGCCTGCCTCAGATTCACCTGTCTGTCAACTCACCCAGCTGTCTTGAGCTGCTACGCAGGACCCTGCAGTTTATTCCTTGTGGGCAGCATAGCTTATGCCCATCACCCCAGCCAGGCAGGAGGCTGAGGAGAACTGCAAGCTTTGATCAGCCTCCGCAATTTAAGAGAAACCTGGGTCAGTCCCCAATGCTGGGAAAAAAGGAAAGGAAGACAAAAAGCTTTTGCCTGTCAGACCATCTTTCCTGATAAGTATGATTTTTCTCTTCTCCTTGAAACTGCTGCTGGGCCAGTTGAAACTGTGCGGTGGTGCACACCTGTAATCCCAGCACTTGGGAAACTGAGGCAGGAGGCCAGCCTGGCTGCACAGCGAAATCAAGGCCAGTGTGAACTACATCGTGAGATCCTGTCTCAAAAAAAAAAAGAAAACCAAACTGCTACTGAGCAACCTGTGCATGCAACTGGGTGTGTGCACACGTGTGAACGCACACGCAGAGCACACTTCTACCCTCAGAGCGCACGAGGTTCCCAGAGCTGACTTCGTTGCAGCTCTGGTGCTACCAGCCTCCCCCGGGGCCCCGTGGGGACCTCAGCGCCAGCCCGTCTGCTGAGTACCGACTACGCCCAGGCTGCGCCCCGGCTGGCTCCACACCTGGGCGCCGTGAACAGCCCGCGGGCCTCGCCAGTCACTGGCCAGGTAATCTGCTGGGTAACAGCCGCCTGCTGGGAAGCTGTCCTGCTGCAGGAGTCCGGCTGGGATGTGGAGGTGTGCCAGGCCTGGGCCAGAGGCTCTTCCTGGGCTGAGACGGGGGCTCCTGAGTGGGCCCCGGTCAGCCGTGCACAGCAGACCCGTCCCCAGCGGTGGTGCTGGGCTCCCCAGCTCTGCACACCTGCAGGCCGTGGTGGCCAGAGTCTAGGACACCCTCAGGGGAAGCCAGACAGACCCGGGACAGTAAGAGGCCCTGCCCAGCAGGCTCGGCCCCCTGCCAGCTCCCGGCCTGCCCTCTGGCCCATGGGCAGGGCTGCTGCAGGGCTCGCAGGAACGCCCACGGGGCGAGGCTGAGACCCGCGGCTCCAAGGGGAGATGGCGCAGAGCTCCCTGGCGGCCTGGCCCTGGACACTGGGGCTCGCTGAGGTCCAAGAGTCCCTGGGGCGGGGTGGTCCCTGAGACCCGACCCCACCAGCTCCCAGCTGTGTCTTTCCTGAGCTGTCCCCACGGCCCCTCAGGCTGCCAAGCACACACCTTGGTGGCCAGGGCCCCACAGGGCGCTGCACAAGGACATCAGCGTCACCATGATCTCCAGCAGGAACGCACACAGCCCTGCCCTAACCCTGGCCCGACTATACTCTCTTCCGTCTGGGAGACCTAGGCTCTGTCCCAGCCCTGCCACCTGCTGGCTTTGCTGGGGGCAGGCAGTGGCAGAGGCATCTGTAGACGCTGCTTTGGCAGTTCTCAGGACGGGCTTTGGACAGTGGCACCCGCTAGCACTGTCACGCCCCAGGGTGACCGGGACCACACAGCCCAGCAGCTGCGGAGACGGCGGCTCATCGGCTCCCCTCACGCCTGGACCGAAGCGTTCCGCCTTCACCTGGCTGCAGTGCCGTCAGGCACAGCCTCCTGCCAAGGACGCGGCAGGCTGCTCCTGAGGTCCCGCGGCAGGACCAGGGGTGCAGGAGCTGCCGGGACCTGGGCCCTCCGCGCCCACCCACGGCCTGGCCTGGGCCGCCCTGTGCCCTGTGCTCACGTCTCAGGGCAGGCTGCTGAGGTTTCGCCAAATCCTTTCCTGACCACAGCTGAAGCTGCTTCCCCAGGGTCTGTCTGCAGACTTCAGCTGTTGCCACCCCACCAGGTCCTTGCTTTCTCCACCCCGTACTGCAGGGGTGCCCACCCATGCCTGGGCACCAAGCCGCCCACCAGCACTACTCAATTCTCCAGCCAAGCAGAGGGTACATACAGCACAGCACCCGGCCACAGAAGAGGCCCAGGGAATTCGGGGCCTGTGGGGCCGCCCAGGGGCTGTCCTTGGGAGCCCTGCCTAGAGCCCTTGGTGCGGATCTGGAAGGACTTGGTGTGGCCAGGTGATGCCTCTCCCAGAAATCGGGGGGGCACCGACCAAGATCCATAGGTCGGGAGGCCGAGGCGGTGTGAGGCAGCACTGTGGGGTCCGGGCTGGAGCGGCCGGGAGATGCAGCGGGCAGCTGCCCCGGGGAGGCACCAGCCTGGGCCCAGCAGCCGCTGCTCTGAGTGTGGTCAGGGAGATGCTTCGGGCCACCCGCACTGCCCACTCGTCCCGAAGGAGAGTGCGTCGGCGAGGGTCCCGCGGAGACGACGGCGCAGACCCCCGCGCTGGCGCCCGCCCAGGCCACACTGCAGGCTGTGACCTCGTGAGCACAGACTCAGAGGCTGCACACTGATGTTTTCCTCTAAGGTGGCTTCTTCAAACAGAACTACGTGGACTCAGGCCAGTCTAAGAAAACATCTCACGCAGCAGCGGCTCCTGCAGGAAGAGACCGCTGACAGCCCAGTCAGAGGACAGCGCGGGACCCACACGCTGGCCGTGTGGCCCTGGGCAGCTGCTAAGGGCCCATCTGGGAGAGCCGTGACTGTTCTTGTTGTCTGAGAAATAATTTTTCTAGCAAAATACACAACCTTTATTAAATTTCACAGCCAGCAGCACTTGCAAGCCCCTGCGGGCCCTCGACGGAAACGCGGACATTTGCACGGCAGACGTGGGGCCCAGGGCGGAGCCACAGAGCCTGGCAGACACTGTGAAGGCGCCGTGATGCACGCACAGCGGTGGCGGGAAGGCGCTGCCCAGCCTGGCCGCCAAGTCTCAGTGGACAGGGATGGAGCACATTTTCAGACCGGCTGTGGAGCCCCAGGGAGCTCGTGAGGGCCTGGAACCCACGCTCCCTCCCTGGCCTCGGGATGGGTCTGCGTTTCCCGGACCTCCTGGCCTGGGCCCCCCACACTTGGGCCCAGAACAAGGATGCAGCCCGGAAGCTGCAGGCCGGAAGCTGCCGCCCGCCCCTCCCCTGGCCTGGGCCCCTCCTGGTGGGGTGGCGTCTCGTGGCTGGTGGGGGCGGGGGCAGCCTGGCAGCCGCAGCACGAGGCCCACCTTGCAGGCTGGTTCAGGCACAGGGCACAGCGCCACACCCCGGCCTTTGCAGCACCCAAGGTGACAAGAGGTTCTGCGACTCCCTCCGGGGCCTGGGCCCCTCTCCTGGGCCAAGGCAGCCTGTTGCCCTCAGATCCCGAGCCGGGCCACTGAAGAGCCCGAGTGCCACCGCACGGGAGAGGCAGGCCGCCGGGCGTGCCGGCACAGGTGACACAGACAGGACAAGCTGGTGCCCTGTCCTGCGCGGGTGGGGATGTGTGGAGGGAGGCCTTGCTTCCTGTGCAGACCTTCGGGCTCCCACCTAAGAGAGGGAGCACGGCCCCTCCGTCCCGTGGGTGTGCTGGGCCGCGCCCCTGCAGGCCGAGTCCTGGGCCCCGCTTCCCTCAAGTGTCCTCTGGAGTGTGCCTCGCTCAGGGGAGTTGGCCACCGCAACACGCTCGCCCCACGGCCTGAGGGGTACAGGGAGCTCTGGGGAGTTAAGTTTCGGCACCCCGTGCCCAGCGCCAGCGCCCGGAGCTGCACTCAGTTCCTCCCACCAGCGCGTTCAGCTCCGGCCCAGCCCCAACGAACGCTCCGGTCGGGTCCTGCCTGGCCCACGGGCAAAGCGCTTCCGTGAGATCTGGCCGTGGCCAAGTGTCGCTTACACACCGCTGTCCTGGCCCAGCCGCCGCCTGAGGAAGATTCCTCCCCTCTGCTCCCCGTCCTGACCCCAAAAACAAACACAAGCTGCAGAGAAGGGGAAATGGGGACCCAGGAGAGGCGGGGTCCGGGAGATCCTGCAGGCCACACTTCCCCCGTGGTCCTGCCGCTTCCCATGCGTGGGTGGACACCTCAGAGGATCGAGCCTTCCCGGGAAGCAAGGAGCCCACGGCCCTGGCGCCAGGGCCCACGCGGAGGTCTGGGCCACGCGTGATACCCAGACCAGGCTCTACTTACTATGCTGGGTTTTGACTTAGCTTTCTACAGTGTTATTCACTTTAGTCCTCTAAATGTGATGTCCTCTGCCCTCTCCCTGTGTCCTTGGCGGACACGCTGTGTCCAGAAGCAGCACCTGCCTTACCCCGCCACCCGCACACCTTTCCGTGCTCCGCAAACTTGGGGTCACCACTGCTTGTAACCCATAGCTCCCAATTTAAGAAATTACAGTAGAGACGACCCCGTCCTCTCCCACGCCGCCCCCACCCCACTGACGCCGCCAGCCACAGTGCAGGGATAGAAGCGGCGTCCGTGGGCTCAGCTCTGGGGCTGCCGCGGGAGGTGGCCAGAGTCACTGCAGGGAGCTGCTCCTGCTCCCATCAGGGCCGCAAGTCAGGCGTCTCCTCGGACAGCGTCGTCCCGAGCCGCGCCTCCCGCGGTGCCTTCCCAGTCGCCCTGGGGCTCCACCGAGCCGTTGGTCACCTTCTTCACTCTCTTCATGTTCTCCATCACGCCTGATGTCGTCACCCTGAAAAGCGGACAAAGTCTACGCTAGCAGGGAAACCTCAGTCTCGCCGCCACGGCCGTCTCCGCCACCCCACGGCACACGGGAGGCCGTGGTGCACCTGCCCTGTCCCTGCGCGCTGTGCAGCCTTGGACGGGCCACCTGCCCACTCTGAGGCTTGTAGGACAGACATTTCTCACTCTCCACAGCAGGATGGAGAGGGCAGCCCTCACGTCAGTGGGCACCAGCTGCCCTGCCTGACTCCCCGGGCCTCAGGCTGCCCGTGCACGAGGGCACAGCTGCGAGAGTGGTGTATGTACCACACGAGACACCTGAAGACAGAGCCGGGCACGCAGGTGCCGCCATAACCAGTGCCATGGATCGCTTCTGGGTCACCGACAGCCTCAGGCTCGAGGGGCAGCTCTGGCAGCTGGGCACACAAAGAGGGAACCCAGGAGGGGTCGGTGGGTCTGGGAGGACCAGCATGGTAGGGGGGCCTGCAGAGACAGCTGGGGCCTGGGCTGCCGGGCCAGGGAGTGGGCAGGAGGTCCAGCCCTGCAGCCTCCCAGGCAGCACAGTGAGGCTCAGGCTCTGCAGGGCTCCCTGGTGCCCCGGTTCGATGCGAGATTGTGGGGCTGAAGGGCTGACCTCTGCTTCAGGGCACCAGCCACGCTGTGGGGCCAGGACAGGCACACCTCAAAGGACGGGGAGGAGCGTGCAACAGAGGCGGCCAGGAGCGGGCAGGGGTCTGAAAGGGCCAGAGACCACCTCTATGCCTACTTGGCACTTCCGCCTCTCTCTCCGCAGAGGGAGCTCAGACCACCAAGGAGGGCACAGCGGGACGGCCGCCACCAGCACTGGCGACACTGCCTCTGACACTCCATCTCCTCCTCAGCCTTTCTTCTCTCTGTTACTGAAATTCGTGGGCCCATGGGACATGGGGGTGCATGTCTGTAATCCCAGCACCTGGGAGGCTGAGACAGGAGGATCACAAGTTCACGGCTAGCCGCCTCCAAAATCGGTGGGCCCACAGAGAAAGGTAAAAGGACAGTGAGAAGATGGCAAGCAGTGACTTGTGACTGGCTCACTTTCCTAGCACGGAGCTGCGGGCTCACGGGGGCAGGCCAGGGACGGCGGTCCGGACACAGAGGGCGGACAGCCACCTGCGAGGCCCGTGGGCCCGGAAGCACACTCGGCTCTGGCACCCAGCGGCAGGGCTCACACCCCTCAGGCCACACTCCCACTTGGACAGAGGGGAGTGGCCCCAGGGCCCCGGGACAAGGGCCAAGGCTTGGGCCCACTGCCATCTCGCCCAGTGCCAACGACCTTTGCCAGGCTCAGCCTGAGACAACGTGGCTTACTTCTGGAGGACATCAGAGGAGCCACCCGGGAATGGCACTTCCGGCACAAGAGGAGGTGGCAGCCTGGGCCCTAGCTGCAGACCGAGCCCTGTGTCACGTCTGCCCTGTCCACCCACTCTCACGCCAGTGGCATATTCTCTCAGAGCTGTGCCCAGACCCCGAGGGCCTGCCCACCCGGCCCCACTTCCTCACCAGAACCAGGAAGCCCTGCCCAGGCCCGAGGGAGCAGGGCGCTGTGCTCGTCCAGCGCAGCCAGAACCCTTGCCTGCACTGCAGGAGGGAGACAGGGACACCACAGGTACAGGCCGGCCCTGCATGCCTACCCCTCGAGCGTGCCCCAGGAAGAGGGTGCCCTCTGTGGGCTGGGGTGCTGGCACCTTCCACCCCGTCCTGCTCTCACAACTCAGAGTCCTGGACCGGCAGGGGTGGCCCACGCTCCTGCCATGGTCCCCCGTGATGCATCACAGGACGGCCAGTCCCATTTCCCCAGCAACGCTGGCTGGCAGATCCTGTGCTTCTACCTGGGTGAAAGCTCTTGGGCCTGAGAGTCCACAGCCTTCTGCTCAAAACAGGCCAGGCCCAGAGCAGCGGGACGCGGGGAGCAGCGGGCCCACTCGGCAACAGGGCTGGGGCCAGGGGAGGGGGAGGAAGGCGCCACTTACACAGACTCCATTTCCAGGTCCTCGTCCTCCTGAGACAGCTGCAGATAGGGGTTGTCCGAAGCTGGCCGGAACTTGTATCCTGTCAGGACGAAGAACACCAGCGTGGCCATCTCATCCAGAAGCTGGGAATAGAGAAAGCAGCCCAAGAACAAGGGTGAAGGACAGTCCTCAGAGCAGAGGTGCTAAACCACCTGAGCCGGCCCACCCTACCCCCGCCCGCCAGGTACTGGGCAGCGCGCAGCCCCTGCTCCCGGGAGAACATCTCCTTGGCCTACAGAAGCTGCAGCCCACGGTTCCGCCAGGACCGCCCTGAAGGGGGGCTGCCTGGGCCAGGGCCCTGGGGAGCCATTTTGGGGGATGCTGGAACAAAGAGCCCAGGGCCTCGAGCATATGGGGCATGTGCTCGACCACAGAGCCATATCCCCAGCCTGTAACCAAGGACATTCCCAGCCTTTTTGACTATAATGTGAGGCTGGGCTTGACTCATGACCCTCCTGCCTCAGCTTCTCAAGAGTTCGGGATGTTCAGCCAGTGGTCCCACGCCCAGTTCACTGGTACCATTTAAAAAGTCACTTTATGTCACGTTTCCCTACAGTGCCTGAAGCACAGGGAGAGTTCTTCAAGAAAAAGAGTACATCTATCACTTGGTGGCTGACTGGCAGGGCAATGCTTCTAGGCCTCCACGAAGACACCGTGTGGCAGAGTCAGGGACAGATGGAGAGGGCAGGATGCTGAACTACTCCACAGGCCTGAAGCTGAAGGTAGAGACAGGGCTCTTCTAACTTTTGAATAAATTTTTGTTGTTTTTTTTTTTTTGAGACAGGGTCTCGCTTTGTAGTTCAGGCTGGCCCTGAGCTCACTATGGAGCCCAGGCAAGCCTCGAACTCAGCAATCCTCCTGTCTCTGCCTCCCGAGTGCTGGGATGACAGGTGTGAGCCACCACGCCCGGCACTGTGGTATGTGGCACTGACTGCTGGTGGGCGTGAGCCACCACACCCAGCTTCTAAATTTTAATTACACTCTTCTGCCTGGACTTCCCTTTTTGTTAAGAGTTTCTGAATTGAACACTAAGGTCAGTAATGTAATTCTTTCTAGACTGCCCTGGTAACAGCAGTCTCCTTGAACACCCAGAAGGCTGTGTCGAGAAGAGCTGGAAGGTCCTGTAGCCATCCCGGTACCAGAGGCAGCAGAGGCCACAGACAGGACTGCCCCAGACACATGATCTCGGCCCCCGGTGCCCACACCTGGTAAAGCCACTTCCATTGGAAGGGGACAGCCAGCTTCAGGAGGAACGCGATGATCCTGGTGAAGTATATGTAACACACGATCTGCAGGAGAGGGAGAGGCGCAAGAGCAGTGGGAGGTGAGGTCCTGCTCACGTCCAGAGCACTGAGCCCCCAGACAACTCTTGCAGGGCTGAGGATGATTGCAAGAGGGCTCCTGCCCGTCCTCCTGCAAAGCTGCTTTTCCTGTCTCTAGCCCCGCCAGGCTGAACACGCCCACACCCTCCCCAGGGGCCCCCAGGAAAATGCAGCCTCCCCAGCAGTCCTGGGAGTGCTCAAGGTCTAGCTTAGGATGATCCGCTGGGAGGGGCCTTCTCTCCTCACTGCGCTGAGGACTCAATACACTTTTCCCTGGGACCAGGCTCCAGTGCCCAGGACAGGGCTGAGAGCCCCGGAAAAGGCCCCTGTTCTGGGGGATGACACCATTCCTCGATGGAACCAGAGCCCAAGGGCCCACCTATCCCTGTGGCTCTACTGAAGCTGCGAACCTCTGCTCAGAGGCAAGCACCGTCCAACGGGACACTCGGCACCCAGACGCAGTGGAGCTCTGGACTATCTCGAGGAGCTGCGGCAAGTCCTGCAAGCTCCACGCTACGCATGTGCTAAGACACTAGCACCCTTGGGCACCAGCGTGCATCCACCGCCTCAGCTTCAGGTTTTACAAAAACTGCTTCTATCATCTATGCTTTTTTTTTTTTTTTTTTAGACAGGGTCCCGCTTTGTAGCTCAGGCTGGCCCTGAGCTCACTGTGAAGCCCAGGCAAGCCTCGAACTCAGCAATCCTCCTGTCTCTGCCTCCTGAGTGTTGGGATGACAGGCCTGAGCCATCACACCCAGTCTATTTTCTATGCTTAAGGAAAATATTACCACAATGCAAGGCTAGCTTCCTGCAGGGGTCTGAGCAGAGAAAGAACCAGGCACTGTGATCATTTTAAGCAAGGAAAATGGGCTGTGGAGAGCATTACAGCACAATCCCACTCTCCTGCATGAATGACCCACTGAGGCAGAGGAACAGCCATGGGTGGCAGAGGCCAGAAGAGCCCAAGGGACAAGAATGGGCTGTGAAGCAGCACTCTGGTGGGGCAGCTCCTCAAGGGCCTGGCGGGGTTGCTGAATTACTATGTTTCTGCTTTTCCATCAAGCACGCACTACTTTCTTAAGGGCTTTTTGTTGTTTTGCTTTGTTTCTTGAGATAGGGTCTCACTATCTAGCTCAGACTGGTCCTGAGCTCACTATGTGGCCTAGGCTTGCCTCAAACCAATGGCAATCTCCTGCCTCAGCCTCCTGAGTGCTAGGATGATAGGCGTGTACTACTCTGCTCCACTACTTGCCTGTGTATTTTAAATCAAATCTAAAAGTAAAACTCAGGAAGAAATGACCCAGATGTTTAATTTCTAGTTTAAAAGGTGTGACCTGATGTCGGGAAGTAGAACCCAAGCAGGGCCAGGCAGCCCAACCCCTCTGCTTCCCGCAGCTTTCTGAGCTCCTCTGCTCTGCTCCTAGAACTGACTCTGAGCACAAGGCTTAGGCTTCCTTCTACTCACCAAGACGTAGTAGTGTCTGAAGAGCTTCAGCTTCGCTAAGTTGATAGCAGCTGGGGAGAAGAACAAAATGAAAAGCTGGTTAGCATCTTTTCCCACTTGTCTGACAAGGTCTCACTTTGCTCCCCGGGTCACCCCGACTCCCTAAGCTCTAGCAACCCTCCCGCCCCAGCCTCTGAGCAGCCAGGACTACAGGCATGCAAGACGCCAGCATTCCTCCCACCACACACGCAATGCTCAGACCTAACACCCGTCAGCCCCGAGGCACAGCGGCCTCTGGGAAGGAGACGGAGGGGCAGGCTCCCCACTCACAGCAGGCAGAGGCAAGTGGTCGAGTGGGCACAGGCAGCTGACAGCCACAGCGCTGTCCCGGCGAGCCAGTGTCACCGGGCAGCAGAGGGCACCTCCTCGGGAACCCGAGGCTGGCCCCGACCTCCTCCCCCTGGGGGCTTCCACCAGCCCAGGGTGCCAGCACAGCTAGCCCCGGGTACCGGTGGCCAACTTCACTTCCGTCCACTGCGGGCCCTGTCGTAAACCCTTCATCCACCGCCCCCTGCTCTGTCCCAGCTTCAGGCCACTGAGGTCGCCCAGCCAGCAATCTAGCTCCCTGACACGGCCAAGGGCCGTGAAACACTGATGACCACAGAGGGCAGGCCGGCTCCCTCCCGGATCAGGCACTTCCATTCATCACAAACCTCCCTGCAGGAGGCAAATTAATTTTGCTAATAGCATTCAATTACTGACTCAGCTTGAAAGTGGGACTGTGGGTGGCAAAGGCTCAAATTCCCTCTTCCTCTCCCTGCTCCTGATTGGTGGGGAGCAATTCAACCTTAGGGTTCCAAAGGAAATCCCAGAAACTCCGAGTTATCTCCAGTGAGCATAAAGCAGGGATCTCCAAAAACACCGCAGAGAGGGCCCTTGGGTGGACAGGGCCCTGAGGCTGAGCTGGGGGACAGACCCCACACCCCAAAGCTACAAAGGACGTGTGCACACGGCTCAAGAGGAGTGTTGAGGGCCTCAGGACACCATGTGCCACCGGGCAGCCTCGGCCCTGCCCCGTCACAGCTGAGATACTCAATCCCTGTCCTGCCCTTTCTTCACGTGATCAGTGAGGCCAACCGAGCCCGGCCTGAGCCAGGCCTGGGGCTCAGCACCCACAGCCACGGCAACCGTAGCCGCTCCTAAGCTTCCTTCCCTTCACCCACGCCGAGAACTTGCTGGCCTGCGTGCCCCATGGAGCCGGGTGCCCACACCTGCAACACGTGCCCGAAACCCTCTCAAGGTGAGGGCGGAGGCTGCCCCACTACCAGACTGCAAGTACCGCGAGGGCTTCCAAACCCTGCCTGCTGACCAGGCCACGGAAACGCCTACTGCGCTCCCTGGAGCCTCGCAGGCAGAGAAGTGTCACCCTGCTGTGCCCAGGTGTCAGGCTGCAGGACAGGGACCAGGCCTGTGGTGGCCACGGTGCGACGGCAGGGGCAGCTGAGAAGGCACCAGCAGCACGGGGTGCGGCAGCCCGGCCTCAGGGGGCGGCAACTGGCGGCCAGAGCAGGCCGGCGCCAGGTCAGACGTGGGGCCCAAGGCCGCCCTCTGCCTCTCAGGCCTGGGGCTCCGCAGCATTCTGGGCACGGCCGGATCCACACTTCCGAAGGACGGGACCGAGAGCAGAGGCCAGGTCTGCAGCGAGGCTCCCCACCAGGGCTGGCTGGGCTCACGGGGTGGGGCAGAGCGAGGAGACAGGCGGAGTCTGACGGGACAGAGAAGGGGGCGGAGAGCCCCACCCCCTGCCAGAACCACACCTACATACCACGCCACGCCGGGTGAAGTGGACTCCGAAACAGGCAGCTGTGGCTGGTGTACGCTGACCCATGCAGCACACCCACGGACTGCGAGACGTCACCAGTCGCAGACCTCAGAAATGGTCAGTGCTGCCATGAGAGGGGCACCCACAGCCCAGGGAACACCATGCTGCTGTGCCCAGCTGCCTGGGGGCAGCAAAGGTGGCAGAGGGGAGCGGAAACAGGCACGCTGAGTGCACGCACGTCCCAGCTGTGTTCTGCCAGCTGTGCGAGCCCAGACCAGGCCTAGGGCCTCCTGGAGCCTCCGCCTCTTCACCTCTGCGGGGAGCTGAGGTGCCACAGAAAGGCACAGGGCCGAAGCCGGTGTCCACACATCAGGGAGCCTCACCGCACCCCACAAAAGGCAGCCCCGCGGCAGGTCGGGAGCCCAGCCTCCCCCCTCTCCTGAACAGGCTGCCTGTCACCTGCCGTTCTCTGGGCCCCTGGGAGCAAAGGCTCCCCAAGGCCGAGCAGACTATTTCTGACCCCACCATGGAGAAGCATCAAATATGGTCAAGGAATGAGCTCAGGGAGAGGAGATGCCCGGGCGGGAGCCAAGACGATGGCACTCTGGCCCCTTGGCGTGCTGCCTGCTCTGCACAGCGACAGCTACAGCGGGCACTTGTGGGTGACGGTGAGCGCCACAGGTGCCTGGATGCTCATTTAGTGCCGAGGCCCAGCTGCCCCCGCCCTGGAGAGCCGGGCCCGGCCAGGGAGTCTGAGACATCTGCCAGCCCCCTGCTCCAGACAAGGCTGCCTGCCACCAGAGACGGCGTCTCCTACTGCGCTCGGCAGGGTGGCAAGAGCTCCTCACAGACAAGGAAGAGCTGCACCGCAGTGGCAGTGCCAGTGCTCTGCCCAACGTCCACCGGAGCCGCCCTTGCAGAGGCCACCACCCCTCCTCATACGGATCCACGGGCAGCGGTCACTGCTGCCCAAGCCACGACCGCACCAACCTCCTGCAGGGCAGCGCACGCACAGCAGCTGTGGCCGCTGCTGACTGCTGAGCACCTGCCCCATGTCCAGCAGGCGGTGAGCAGTCCCTCCGCGAGGGCGGCAGCTTTGGCACCGCTGCCCCGCAGACAAGAGCCAGGTCGGGCAGGACTGAGGATGGGGCTGGGCTCCGAACCGGGTCCCCGTCCTCCACCGCCAGCTCTCGGCCTGCGCCTGGCACCAGGGTGAGCCACTCAGCTCCCAGTCTGTGGCAGCTCAGGGACTAGAGTCCCGCAGGGTGCGGGCACCGCCAGAGCAGCCCGCAGCTGTCACTGGGAGCGCGTGCCATGAGCCATGGATGCCCAGGGCCACGGCAGCCTGGCAGCCTCACGCTCTGTGGCCCCTCCCCCACTTCCCTATGCTCCCTCCCTGCTAAACTGCAGAGAACTGAGTCAAACACACAACTGGAGAAGAGCACGCGAAGCCCAGTGCCGGCCCCGCCGCAGGGGTGCGGGGTTTCCGGAGCAGCCACACTGAGCAGGAGGCAGCCACAGCGTGCCCTCTGCACCCCATGAATCCACCTCACAAACACCACATTGGTACCACGAGAGGAAAGGCTGCGGTGCGAGAAGAGCTACGCAGAAAACGAGATTCTTTCACCTCCCACCATGTAGGGCCACGTGAGAAACGCTCAGAGAACGTTCCTGAGTACACTCGGCGGCCCAGACGCACAGGCATCACCTGAACACCTCGGGACCCGCTGTCTCATCTAAAGCAAAGTGAGGTCTCAGTAACGCTAGAGCGAAGAAGCCTGAGCAGCTCGTGGGTGGTGGTGGGCACTGTGCTCCAGCTACTTGGGAGGCGAAGCCGGAGGAGAGCAGGCCAGCCTGGCCCCACACACACCAGACCCATCTCACGGCACAACAGGGGCCTCAGCGGGGACAGCAGCGGTGCACGCCTGTGATCCCGGAGCTCTGCAGGCCGAGGCCGGAGGCTCATAAACTGGAGCCCTGCTGGGGACTAGGCAAGTTAGCGGGACCCTGCCTCAAAATAAAAGGGCTGGGAAGTGGGGTGCGACAGCACACGCCTGCAGTCCCCGCGCTCCGAAGGCTGAGGCAGGGGGCTCTGAGGATTCACGGCCAGCCCAGGCCACATGCTGAGTTCAAGGCAGCCTGAACTACATAGCGAGAACCCGTCTCAACCCCCGCACCCCGAAAAGGGCCAGGGATGGAGCTCCACGCAGAACCCACAGAAGCCACCCCCTTGTGCCTCAAGAAAAGGGGGGGGAGGGGGAGCACAGGCCACTCATCAGCCAGGAGCTGCCTGCTCCACATGCTGTGCAGGCAGAGGGCAGTGCTCATCTCTCCATCACCCCATCCCCGCCCGCCACAGCAGTCAGGGTGACCAGCCTGGCTCACGGGGACCGGCGCGTGCTGGGCCATAGCACTGAGCAGCTGAGAAGCGCTGGCCTGCAGCGTTGTGCTGAGCACCTGGCAGAAAGGGTCTTGCAGGCCAAGAGGGCACTACCCGTCGCCGAGGGGCCCGACGTCTGCTGAGAAAGTGCTGTCCCCTTCGGAGAGGAGCAGAGCCGCAGGCTCCAGCCATGCAGAGACAAAAGGAACCTGACAACTTCAGGACACCCGCATTTTCTGCTTGCTGTGTTGCCCCCACACTGCCCCAGAGGATAGTGTTAGCAGCCGTGCTGCAGTGGGCATCCAGGATTGCGCCCTGTGCCACACAGAAGGGCCCTTCTTCTCCAGCCTGGGCCTGACCTGGTGTACGCCCTCCCCGCAGGCCCAAGGCTCTCACACTCCTCCCTGGACAGCCGCAGAGCTGTGGAGTCAGAGCCCCGTGCCTACACCTGGGAAAAAAAAAAACAGCAGTGCCCACCTGAGACGCCCACCGGAGTGAGTCACGGTGGATGACGCAGCAGAGCCAGGGCTCAAGGGCCTGGCTGGACCCGAGCTGGAGGCCAGTACCCGTGCAAGCAGTGCTCTCCAGCCCTGTGGCCAGGAACGGTCACTGCTGCGCTGGGCGTCGGGCGGCTCACGCTGCGGGGACAGAGCAGCCAGCGCCTCGCTTTAGGGCCACAGGCGCTCTCTGCGTGACTCAGCTCTGCCCCGCCATGCAAAGCAGCTACCTATGACAGCGACAGCGCTCCGTGGGCACGAGCGTGTGTGAGTGTGTGAGAGAGACACAGCTGGAAAGGCTGGACGGACTGCACGGCCAGGAGCAAGCACCCTGTCCGCGGGCGCTCAGTGGCTGGTCACGCTGCCTCAGGCCCGGCTCACACTGGGCAGCAGCACCACACGGGGCACAGGCGAGCGGGGACTGCATTCACGGGGCCGGGAGGCTCGGAGACAAATGCACCTCTGCCAGTCCCAACACTGCGATCAGTCAGGAAACGGGCAAAGGACCAAAGAGCCTGAGACACGAGATGTGACATCACCAGGGAAATGCCACACACATACACAGAGACACCATTCATGGACAGGGCTGCAGCTCAGCGTGGAGCAGGCACAGGGCACCAGGGGGCCCAGCTCTGCCCTCTGCCCAGACACAGAAGAGGATACTCGGGACGCAGCGTGACAGAGACCCCGTGGAAAACTGATTCCTCAGAACCTCCTGCAAGGTCACCATGTCGCATGGGGAGCCCACTTGCGGGCACATCACCTAAAGACATGAAGATGGGCACGTGAACAGGTATCTGCACACGGAAGTTTGAAGCAGCATTCTTCACAATGACCAAAGGTCAGCCAGGGGTGGTGCCACACGTCTGTAACCCCAGCATTAGAGAGGCTGAGGCAGGACAATGTCAAATTCAAGCTCAGCCTCAGCAAGTTAAAACTTTGTAGTTCTCTATTCAGTTGTCTTCAGAGAAAGTAAGTACAAAACCTTAAATGTGTCTTACGTTTTCAACTGCACATTCTAGTGGATTTCTCAAAAAAAAAAAAAACTTGCTTTACTTTTAAACTGCAATAAAAAGGTACGTGGTGGCCCTGTCTTTTAATAAATGCCTACAGGAGCTGAGGATGTATATATCCCAGGGGCAACTCTGTGCTTAACATATGCAACCCCAAAAATAAAAATAAAAAATAAAGGGACCCAGTGTGGCTGCACACCCTAGCAACCGCGGTGCTCTGGGAGGCTGAGGCAGGGGGATCGCGAGCACCCATTCAACCTGGGCAACCTGGGGACTTCGCGAGATCCTATCTCCAAATAAAAAGGGCAAAGGGCTGGACATGGTGGCTTATGCCTGTCATCCCAGCACTCGGGAGGCAGAGGCAGGAGGATTGCTGAGTTCCAGGCTTGCCTGGGCTACATAGTGAGCTCAGGGCCAGCCTGAACTACAACGCGAGACCCTGTCTCAAAAAAAAAAAAAAAAGGGCAAAGGATGCAGCTCAGTGTGAAGGCCCTGGGTTCAAGTCTCAGTACCACCCACCAGAAAAGACCAATTAAGGCGCCTGCTGACAGAAACAAGAGTGTTTGAAAACCATGCGGCCCAAGACAGTGACATCATTCAGCCCGGATATCCAGAAACCCTGGCTTCTCCACAGCCCACAGGAGCCTCAGGAGGCTGTGCCAACTGCAACAAGCCAGGCACTGGCAGGCAATACTGAGGCTCCCAGGCCCAGGAAGGGGCGTGAGGGCTCCAGGCTCTGGGCAGGTGGAGGGCAGAAGTGCACAGTGACAAGGGCTGCACGCTGCCAGCGAATGGGGTGCTTGGAAAGGGCCACAGTGCTGCGCGATGGTGAAGGAAGAGAAGGGAACCCCAGAGACGACTAATCTGAACCATACTCCAGGGGAAGCGGTAGAATAATCAGTAAGGGTGAGGGTGCCACACGGGGAAAAGCATCGTCTGTCCCGCTCTGGCCTCGTCCAGCATCAGTCTAGGGGGCCATCGTGATCACACTCACGGATTTCTAAGTCACTGGCTCACAGGCACAGGAGATTCATATTAGTTTCAAGAACAGCCTGCAGGCTGTTCAGGAGGCTGAAGCAGGAGGAGCTCAAGTTTGAGACCAGCCTTGGCTATACAGTGAGTCCCAAGCCAGCTTAGACTCCAGAAATAGTTAAGAGGTCTTAAATCTTGGGCCTATGAGTCTTCAGCAGACAGGAGTCCTTGCCAGACACCTGAGATTATGTTTTTACGGTTTTTAGAGACACCATCCTCCTGCCTCAGCCTTCCAAGTGGTTGGGATACAGGAACCTGCTGCGACCCTGAGAGTAGTCTTCTTGGCTTTAGGAAGTGGGGCAGGCGCAGCTGACCCCTGAGCTGCTCCCAGGCTGCACTGGCCTCCGCTGGCCATGGCCACGGTGACCCTCCTTCCACCAGGCGTCCTTGCGAGACCAGCACCTCAGTCACATCATGCTGGTGACAGTCGCCTGTGGCCACGTGGGAAGTGGGTGGGCAGCGGGAGAGGGGTGCCTCGGAGACTCGCCTGTGGGGTGCTGGTGACTCGGAGACTCACCCTGTCACAGGATCCGTGCTGGTTCTCCCCCAAGGCCGCGTTCACTGCGCTCGCCGGCAGGCAACTCATCCGCAGCTGTGCAGCCCACACAAGCTGCCCTGCACCGTCCCTCACATGGGGCTGCGACCTTGGCAGCAGAGGAGCATCCAGCCACGCAGCCACCGTCCACACAGATTGTCGAGGCCACACATGGCCCTTTCTATGCTGTGAGCAGGTGGCCGGGAAGAAGCAATGGCCACAGGACAGTCTGGTGCCCAGCCTGGGGCTGCGCCAGGGCTCAGACATCTCCCCTCCCACTGCAGGACCCACAGCAGCAGCTGGTGCTGTGCCGTGAGGACAGCCTGGCACAGGGCCCTGGGGACAAGTGTGGCCTCGACAGAACCTGAACCAGGCTGCTCTGTGCCCAAACCGGAAATGGAACCAAAGCCCGCTGCATGGTCACATCGGTCACACTGCACACAAGCCAATCCACAGAGAACAAGCCGGGGACCAGAGGGCTGGGCGCCATCTGACTCGCACCTCCCAACCCAAAGGGCACGTCACAGTCTGGGCTCTCACGTGGGGTAAACTGAGGTGCAGAAGGCCAAGCACACGGAGCCAGCAGCTGGAGTGAAGCCTCCCTGCGACGCCCCTTGGTGAGTCACACTACAGTTGTCCCCAGAGTTGGCTACCAAGCTCTCTTCCGGTGATGCCGCTGTAAGAAGATGGCTCCCCACTTAGAGCAGCACAGGTCAACCATTTTTTTCTTTCTTGTTGTCTTTTTGGTTTTTTGAGAAACTGCAGGACTGTAGTTCAGCCTGGATGGGTACTCAATCCTCCTGCCTCAGCCTCCTGAGTGCCAGGATGAAATGCATTGCCACCAAGCCCGGACCAGCAGGACCATGTTCAAAGCATGGAATGAGTAAGGCTGTTGAGGGGGAGTGCAAAATCTCCCATCGAGAGGCACCCCCACCCTATCTGCTCAGCCTCCACCTCCAAGGGTCTGTGGCATCTGCTGACCACAGCTGGGTGCTTCCTTGGCAGAACAGAGGTCACTCTGCCTGCTTTTGTATCTGCTCCTACTGAGGAAGACCCATACTGCCCTCTGGTGGACAGGCCAAGGAACTGCCTTTGGCACCTGGGCCAGGCTGGATTAAGAGCGGGGGTGGGGTGTCTTTCTGTCCTCCCCGGCGGACACCCTACTGATGAGCAGCTGGTGACTGCTGGGTCACAAGGGGCACCCATCACAGCAGGTGGGAAGGGCCCAGGGGGAGGGGAGAAGGAGCAATGAGGGTTCTACAGAGGAAGAAGCCGAGGAGGAACACGGATTACTACCTGTTCTTTGGTGCGTGTGGTACTGGGGATCGAACTTGGTCCCTCCTGCTCCCAAGCACGTATGGTACACTTGAGCTAAACCTCAGGCAAGAAACACCTGCTCTGCTGCCATGGGGACCATGCAGATCTGAGCCATCAGTTTAGATCCCCGGAATGGGGATGGGGCCCATGGGCTTCACAACGAGCAGCATCCCAGCGCTTTTTATTTGTTTTTTAAATAACGTGTCACTGACTTGCCCAGCCTGAGCTCAAACTTGCATCCTCCTGCATCAGACTCAGGGTGTTGGGATCACAGGTGTGTGCCACCTTGCTCAACTAGGATTTATATTTTCAGCTTAAAAATCAGAAAAACTAATTCAGAGAGTAAGGTGTATAAAGATAAAAGTTAAAATGTCTTTATTTTAATATATTAAAATGTACTGTGTGTGGAAGGCTAGAGGAGGATGAGAATGTCCCGAAGGGTAACTACATGGGGGCCGGAGCTCACGGCAGGTGCGCGGCCCCCACCCACTGCCGCGGCGCCCCACTGCCCGGGGAGGCCCACGGACACTCGTCCGACTGTGACACACCCGGCTCTGAGAACTCGCTCGGACAGCCCTGCGGCAGGGGAGTCAGTGCCTTTGAGGAAAAGAAGACGGGCGAGGAGGGCTATGCCAGCACAGAAAGACCACACCGCAGGAGCCAGATGCGGGTGGGGACAACCCCACTGAGTCCCCTTAGAGAAATGGGCCGCACCGGGCCGCAGGGCGCGCTAAGCCTGGGCGAGGCCCTGGCCTCCATCTCTAGCACCGTCAGACACGATGGCGCGAGGGGAGAGCAGAAGGGGCATCAGCCTGAGGGGATGCGGAGCCAGGCGTTTCAGCTTTCTAGAGCGAATCCACCTTCCCTTTCCAATCAGCAAGTACAAACCCACTTCTCTGCATGACGGGTGGGAACCATCTGCCGAGGCATAGCCCTCCAAGCCATGCACCGTTTTTGGGGCAAGCGCTACTCCCCTCACCTGGGCACCACCCAGGGCCCGGGCACCACTTGGCAAGCCCAGGCACAGCAGCACAGGACACTGCTGTGCGTGTGGCACAGCTGGGCCCTCAGGATGGTGCTAGGACATCAGGCTGTCTCAACAGTCTCCTAAATGAGCGCTGGCCATGTAGCCTGAGTGTGTTAAGCCTCAGGAGTGCCGTACACCAAACCAGGCTGATCCACAGGCCTCCGGTCCTCACACACAGCAAGGGGCACCGGCTCAGCCAAGCCCGGTGAGTGAGCCACCTAACACTGACCCAGGCAGCTTCCTCAGCCACCCTCTTCCCACTGACTGATGACCGCGGGCTGCCTGGCCTGGCTTGGAGAAAGTGGAAGCACAGAAATGGTTCAGTGAACTTGCCTTTTCCATCGGTGGCGGATGCTTCCTGTAAATGTCTGATTGACCTAAAAATAGACATTTGCGGAAGGTTAGCAGATAAATCCACACTTCTATTTCCAGCTGGAGGCACTCAGTTACAGAGGAATCAGGACAAGGCCCCCAAAGAGCACCCCGACACTGGTGCCCCACACAGGGCCTCGCTGAGCCGGCCACTACGCGCCTGCCCTCTGTGGCCTGACAGTGGCACAGGGAAACCAGGCACTCACCACCCCCGGCAGATCACACAGCTCTCCCCCATGTCCCACCCTGCACCCTGGAGATGTCGGGGAGACCATGCAGAAGCCTAGGACTCGCGGCTTCCGCCCAACTGCAGCTGTAACTGCAGAGCCCGTCTCGGGCCTCTTCGCTCTGGGCTATACTAGCTAGCTCTGCCCACACAGGCCACGCCACCGTGAAAGCTGCTAGCTTGGCAGGCCAGGGAAGGGCACGCTGCGTCACTCAGCCTGTTTGGGACTGATACCCTCAGACCTCGGGCACCTGACTGGCCCAGGTGAGACGGGCAGCCTGGTATAGAAGTGAGCCGCGCACCCCGGGACAGGCCCATGCCGCTGGGTGAAGCACATTTACAAATCACACTACTGTCCCTTAAGTCACCTTGCTAGTATTCACAGGTCTCTTTTCCCATCTCATAGCAGCTTTCAGATTTCCCGTGAGGACTGGCCTCTGCTCCTAGTGCCCGGACTGCTGACTGGCAGGGCCCGGGGGCTGTCTCTCTGGCTCCCCGTGGTAAGGGGGAGGACAGCACTGGCGTCCTGGCTACGGACACCTGGTCACCTGTTCCTGACAATGAGCAGAAGGTGGCAGCTGCCTGCTTCCCACGCCAGCACCGTGCCAGTGACAAGTGCTGCAGGGCGCAGTGGGTGAGAAGGAGCCGGCGGGCAAGGTGAGACGTGCCCTCACACCCTGCTCTACGTGCTATGTCGTCAGGCAGCAGAGCGACCGACGAACCGCAGCGCAGCAGGACCTAGAGCTCACTGCCCGGCCTCGCAGGGAGGCACGCTGCTGCCTCTCCACCTCACTCCCTCAGCGTGGCACTCCGGGCGCAGCGCCCGCATCAGTGAGGGCGAGCTGCCCACATCTGCGGCAGTGGCTCCTCTACTCGGGTCCCAGAGGCTGCGAGCTGGCTCCCCGACACTTGCTGTGAGTATTTCCAGCACCGCCAAAGCCCTGCAGCACCCGGGGCGCCAGCCCCGGAGCCCAGGGCCCGCAGCCAGCTCCGCGGAGGCCTTTCGCACACCCTGCCTCGCCGGGCACGGACAGGCCTGTGTGCGGCTCCCCTCCCAGATGCCGCTGCTGCTGGCTGCCTCAGGACCCAGCATGGCTGGACGAGGACACAGGCCCTCCTGGGACGGCGGGGCACTCACCACACCACCGGGAAGAGGATGGCGCCGCAGCACAGCAGGTCCACCAGGAACAGCGAGTCCTTCCACAGCCCGTACTCGCTCGTGCCTGCCTCGGTGGACTCTATGATGATGTAGGCCACGTTCGCCAGCACCTGTGGGGCGCAAAGCGTCACCGAGGCCCAAAGCACAGCAGCCTGAGGTAGGCAGGGCCCCCCCGCAGCCAGTCTCTTCCCTCCTGGGCTCTGCCAGGCCTGGCCACATGGCACTGTCTGCCTTGGCAGTACAAGGAGGAGTGTGGCACAAGGGACGCCTGGGCACACAGCTTCCTCACCCTCACTGGGCTGTTCACGTGTGCTGCTGGGGACTGAACCCAGCCTTCACGCTGAGCCGCACCCTAGCCTACCCTGCTCCTTCTGAGATGGGTCTTCCTAAGGTGCCCAGGCTGGGCTTGAACATGTACCCTCCTGCCTCAGCCTCCCAGAGCGCTGGGAACACACGTGTGCCCACCATGCTCAGTGCCCCTGCTCCTGGTATTCTGTGACTGCTCTCAGCTGTCTCTAAGCTGCCCAGGCTGGCATCAAACGTGACGCTCCCGCTCTGGCATCCCAGGTGCAGGGGTCACACTCTCACTTTGCTACTCTGGGCTCCAAGCCTTCCTGTCAGTAGTCAAAACTCCCCCACTGGAAAAATCACAAGGACAGAAGACACCGGGGCCCAGCTGGCCCCACCCCTCTGGTCACCTGCTTCCAGCCCTGGACACAGTCAAGGGAAGACTCGAAGACCCTGGCCCCACCCAGGATGGCAGCCAAGACAACCCCATCTCTCACCAAGCAGCAGGGCGAGAAGGGCTGCTGCCTGTCTGAGATCGCCAGGTGCTGGGCGGCTGGTGACACAATGATAAGTAACCGAGACATTGCCCTTTGGCGCCTCAGGCCTGCTCAGAGGTGGCCAGCTGCTCCGCACAGGCCAAACCAAGTCCAGGTGCTGGCCCACAGCACCCCGCGGCACTCCGCATCCAAACCTGCTTCTGTGCCTAGTCGGGGGCCTCAGAAGAAACCCTCCGGCCACTGAGGCTGCGGTGCTGCTGAGCACTGGGAGAACCCTCCCTCTGCGAGGACTGGGGCAGTGGGCATGGAGACAGGGCTCTGTGCCCGCTGCCGGGAGGGCTCTGTGCAAGCTGCGCTCCCTGCACTGCCATCTGAGGCCCGAGGGCAGCTGGTTTCCATGCAGGACCCACAGAGTAACGAGCCCACTCGGTGCAAGACGCCGAAGCCCCTCTGCTGCGGCCTCCTCGACAGCTCTCACCCCTTCCTGCCCTCATCACAAGCCCGCCGTCCTCCATTCGCAGGCCTCTGCGAGGAGGGTACTCCAGGGCAGCGGGTGCGGCCCGGCGCCCTCCTCAGGGCCCTTCCGTGTGGGGTGAGTCCTCACCTAGCAGCCGCAAGGCCCTGCGCCCCACCCGAAGCGCTGTGGAAAACCCCCTAACAAGAAAGCACCTTTTTGTCCCTAGCCCGGGCCTTCCAAAGGAAACGTGTGAACGCTGCCAGTGGACGCTCAGGGCTTCCAACTGGCCCAGTGTCCACGTGCTCAGGCTGCCACGCTCGCCCCTCGCCGCCTGTAGCCTCCGCGAGAGGATCTGTCAGCCTGTGTGTTCGCCTCCGGGAGCACCGCAGGGAGACCGGAGAGACTGCCCGTCACGACCAGCTTAGGTCGGGAGAAGAGCCACCCGGGCGAGGACAGGCGGGAGCTCCACCTCGGGGGAGGACGAGGCAGGCCATGAGCTCAGTGTGGCCACCAACGAGGCCCTGGCACCTCAGCCTCCAGCAGAAGCCCACGCTTCACAGACAGCACAGCCCGGCGTGGGTGTCTGCAACCACTCCTCCTAAACACAGGGCGAGTCCGCGTGGCCAGGACCCTCCAGGCCCGGCTGTGCGGGTGCCTGACACGTCCTCAGGAAGCCACAGCAACCAGCCCGTGCCCGTCGCGTGGTGTGTGCACACACTGCTGGCGGCAAAGAATCGGGTAGATCCACTGCCCACTCTGCACCAGGATTCTGGTGCCCAGAGAACTGTCCCGATTAGAATGTTCTGAACTAGGAGTCCGGCTGGCAAGGCCACTTTCCCAGGCTCTGCGTGAGTGCACTCTGCTGAGCCTGAGACAGCATGAGGCTCCTCCCTGCGGCTTAAACCTGGTGAGGGTGGCTCCCGGCCAGGAAGGGCCACCTCCACGCCACGCGTGCCCTGCTTTCCCGTCACAGTCTACCGTGCTGAAACTCACTGGTGCGCATCACAGCTCTAAAGTTCTGTCCCAGAGGATCACCATGTACCTGGGCTTCTACAGAAGATGGCAGTCAGTGGCCTAAGCCGGCGCCCAGAGCCTGAAGCTGCAGTGTCTGGGGCCGCCAGCAGAGGGCTCCTTTACCTGCAGCGGAATGACGATCATGAAGATCTTCTTGTCCTTGTCGGAAAGGATGTGCTTGATGAAAGCCCAGCCAGTGCCGATGAGCGCGATGGTGATGAACAGCAGCGCCCCTTTCAGGCTGGGAGAGAAAACAGCTCGCTGCGCTCTTGCCCTTGCTCAAGATGGGGGCACACGAGCAGCACTGCACCCCATGGCCCAAACCACCCACGGCTGCAGGAGGAAGAGGCCAGCAACAGGCCGTGGCCCTGGGTCACTTGCTCGTAGGATGGCGGGACCCGGAGGACCCCCAAGGCGTCCCTGAGTCCGGGGGACGGAATCTGACGGAAGCTCTGGCAGCGAGCTACAGCCCAGCCCTGCCCATGGCACCCACAAGTACTCACAGGTGTGTTATGTAGTACACCACAGCCCAGCCTTCGATCGGGAAGCCCTGGGAGGAGATGTAGTGATAGTCGATCTGAAACCAACAGCTACAGGTCACAAGGTGCACAGAAACTGAAGCGACCTGGGAGGGCCTGGGGCAGCACCCCCTACCCCCACCCCGCCACCCAGCAGCAAGTACAGGGCAGTAGGAAGTGTCAGGCAGCTTTGGAAACTCCCATGAGCTTTTGGGACCACTATGGCCTCCAGGCACTGTCCTGCTCAAATCATCACGCTGGCAAAGGCTGCCTATTGTTCCCTTAAAAACCTCCCAGGTTGGGGCCAGAGGGTTAGCTCAGTGGTACGGCACCTGCCTCGCAAGCACAAGGTCCTGAGTTCGATCCCCGGTAACCACATACAATGCTGGGGGTGGAGACTCACGCCCACCAGCAATCAATACCACATAGCACAGTGCCGGGCGTGGTGGCTCATGCCTGTAATCCCAGCACTCGGGAGGCAGAGGCAGGAGGATTGCTGAGTTCGAGGTTTGCCTGGGCTACATAGTGAGCTCAGAGCCAGCCTGAACTACAAAGAGAGACTCTGTCTCAAAAAAATAACCTCCCAGGTTTAGGCTGGAATTTAGCTCAGTGGTTCCAGCACCTGCCTAGCAAGTGCAAGGTCCCTGGTTCAATCCCCGGTAACCACATACAACAATACCGGGCATGGTGCCTCATGCCCACCAACAATCAGTATCACACAGCACAGTGCCAGGTATGTAATCCTGGCATTGTAATCATGCCTGTAATCCAAGGCATGTAATCATGCCTGTAATCCAAGCATTCAGGAGGCACAGGCAGGAGGATGGCTGAGTTTGAGGCTTGCCTTGGCTACATAGTTTGCTCAGGGCCATCCTGAACCACAAAGCAAAACACTGTCTCAAAAGAAAAAAAAAAAATCTAGGGCCAGGGATTTAGCTCAGTGGCACTACATCTACTCTGCAAGCATAAGGGTCCGAGTTTGATCCCCAATACCACCAAAAAAACCCAAAAATCTACATTTAATCACCTGGATTCAACCATTTTTCCTTTTAAAAAAACCATTGTACATTTAGAGACACTTGAGGCTACTGCTGCATTTTAACTAAAGTGACACAATCCAGTAGTGCCTCCTGGTGGAACCCCAGGCTAACAGCAATATATACACCTTTCACTCTAAACTGTACATGGAGCTGGACGTGATAGATTCATTCGCCTGCAATACCATTATAGAGGCTAAGGGAGTAGGAGCACAAATTCATGTCCTGGGCACCTTAACCAGACCCTGTCTCAAGTAAAACATAAAAAGGGCTGGGATGGAGGTTAGTGAGAAGGCCCAGGATTCAATGTCCAGTCCCACAAAAGTGAAGTGACCAGGTACCCATCACCCACTACCTATGCGACTCCAGAAAGTCTCTTGTTCCAGTGACTGCCACCTCTGGCCTTTGCGGTCGGACATATCCTTCTTTTCCCTATGATGTCATCTTCAAGTGCAGCAGGGAAGGGCCCGGGGGTGGCCTGCATGACCTTGTGTGGCCACACAGGGAGAGCGTGGTCTCCCCGCGGGCGAGTCCACTGCCACCTGCACCAGTTCTCAAGAGTCAAAGCTGAAGTTCCGCTCTGGCTGGGTTTTTGGTGGTTCAGGAGCTGGAACTCGGGGTCTCTGTGTGCCAGGCAGGTGTCCTGCCAGCTTGCTACGGCTCCACCTGAGAGGTGTTACTGGTACAGCGTCTCACTAAGCTGCCTGGGCTGGGCTTGGATCTGTATCTTGTCACCTCGGCCTCCCAGGGCTGGGACTACAGGCCCGGCCCTCTATGCTGCCCAGAGGCTCAATTCTTCCGCCTCCATCTTTACAGTACAGATTTCCTCTCCGAGGAGTTTGCTCACAGGGCGCTGCATCCAGCAGGAACGGGGGAGCTCCAGAGAAACGAAGGCAGTCCTGGAACACGTGAGCAGGTGGAAGCTAGGGAGTAAAGCCAGTGTTCTAGAAAAACGCCTGGGCCCTGAGAGGTGCCAGCTGTCTTGGGCTCCGTGTCGGGGAGGCTGCGCTCACCTCCCCAGGACCAGTTTTCCACTTTCCCTCCCACTCACACAGGCACTGTGCACGCCACGCTTAGGACGTCAATACGCACCGCGTGGAACACCAAGGAGAGTGACTTGGTGAAAGGAAGAGCCGCCATCAGCCAGTGGATCTTAAACACATCGTTCCTACAAGCACAGAGGAGGCGTTAGCAGAAGGTCAGATCCCACGGGCAGACAAAGCACAGCTGCATCATGAGCAGGCAGGACGTGCACATGAGCAAACCACGGACATGAGGTACGAAGCATGTGTGGGTGCATTTTGTTAAATGCCTTAGAGACAAGTTTCCGCTATATACTCCAGAGTGCCTGGCTCACTACGTACACTAGACTGGCCTTCAACTTGTGATCCCCCTGCCTCAGCCTCCTGAGTGCTGGGATGACAGGTGTGTGCAGTGCCTGACACTTCTCTGGTGGTTGTGGTCTCCGGCAAAGTCCTCAGGTGTCCCTGACAGACGACTGAAACACCGGACTCGGAGACACCAAGGTTTGAGTCTGCAGCTGAGAGGTCCCCAGAGGCCACTCAGGGAAGCCACTCGGCAGGTGTTTGAAACAGCAGAGCGGCCCCGGGAAGGACAGCAGCTCGGAGGGGGTGTGGAGGGGAAAGCCCCAACGGGCATCTCTCTTCAGTCACGCCTACTACACCCCGCAGACACAGGTGCCTCTGGGAAGTCGGGCACGAGCTCCCTCCAAGCCAACAGGACGTGCAAGGCCATCACGTAGAAGAACGAGCCCTCATCAGAGCGTGGAGAGAAGGCTGAGTAAGAGCTGGGTGAGGTGCTCTCAGACTGCGGCCCTCGACAGAGCCACGGCAGTGAGCAGCGCAGCGCGGCGGTGTCCCGGTCCTGCACACAGGGGAGGTGACAGGATGGAAGACAGTGCTCACGGGGCGTGAGATGGGCCACACAGAATCGGTGGGGTGCAGGCTGCGTAACACTGCACAAGAAGCCAGAAAGGGGGCCGGAGATTTAGCTCAGTGGTTCCAGTGCCTGCCTCGCAAGCGCGAGGCCCTGAGTTTGATCCCAGTAACCACATACAATGCTGGGTGTGGTGATTCACGCCCACCAGCAATCAATACCACATACCACAGTGCCGGCGTGGTGGCTCACACCTGTCATCCCAGCACTCGGGAGGCAGAGGCAGGAGGATTGCTGAGTTCCAGGCTTGCCTGGGCTTCATAGTGAGCTGAGGGCCAGCCTGAACTACAAAGTGAGACTCTGCCTCAAAAAATAGAAAAAAAGAAGCCAGAAAGGTCTGACCCTTCAGACCAGAAACGCAGCCACCTTTCTGCCTCCTCCCAGACCCAAGACCCATCCCAGCGGGCTTCAATGCACTTCACAGCCTCGGAGCAGGAGAGCCCTACCTAGAGGGCACTGCCCCAAAGACTAAAATTAGACCGCTCAACTCCACTAAAACGAAAGATTTCCATCCAACAACGGACACCACAGACAAGCCCAACACCTGGGCAGAAGGGCAATGTGTCGGTCAGAGGTGGGATTGGGATCCTGCCAGGCAACAGAGGACAGACCAGCCAGGACGCATGTGAGGGACACAGGCAGGCACGAGAGGCTGACACAGCCCAGTGGGGTGCCAGGGCACCCCATCGGCAAGCAGACACTCAGTGCCAGTGTAAGGCACACAGGACCCTCTAGTGGGAAACCTGAAAGCTGAGGCTGACTGCGAGGAGCGGACTTCTCCCCGGAGGCCCAGGGCCTAGCACCGCCCAAGTGAGGCCAGCACGCTGCCACAGTGGGGCTAGGGGGAGAGCACACCACAAGCGCAGGGTCCCCACCAACCGAAGCCACAGGGCACCAATCTGCACCCCTGGGAATCTCCAAACAGCCCACCCGTCTGCTGAGCACCCTGGGGCACCCACAGTCGACAAGGACGGGGAGGAACAGGAGGTGAAGGGCACAGCCAGGGAGAACGCCTGAGTGACGCACACTGGCCTTCCTCCCACCCACTTCCCCGGCACCTTCCTGTTCCTGTGCCCATGACTCGCAGATCAAACAGGAAGTCAAAGCTGGGCAGCCTGTCGCTACTGCACAGCAGTGAGACGTAGCCGGCGGGCAAACCTCTGCCAGGATGAGCGGCACTCGCTCACCCTCCGGCCTCCTGCGCCGTGGCGCAGGGAAACCTGTGCTGAGGCAAGGACGTGACAGAAAGGAAGGCCGGGAAGCCAGGGCAGCCTGGGCCTGAGGCCTGCATCTCCCTCACGACTTCAGTCTCCAGTCTCTCCTGAGAATGGGGCGCCCGACCCACAACATGCTGCCAGAAGAGGAGGCACATGAGCAGGACTGCAAAGCCATCAGCCGCCTCCCTCTCCTTCCTGCCGCCCGGGGCCCTGCCCCTGCCCCTTGCCCTGGGCCCACACGCAGGGCTGATGGGAGCCAGACTGGTGCCCGCAAGGTCAGCCCAGCCCGGCAACGCTGGCTGCGCCCCCGGCTCCCTACCTCGGCTCCCATAACATACACTTATGTTGATGCTTCTTCCAGCTCTCCAGGGCACCAGTCTCAGGGGGCATGGCAGCCAGGGGTCCTGTGCCCTTTCGGCCTGGTATCCCCAAACTCACAGCTGGCTCTGAGGCACCCCCCCAAAGCACAGGGTGCTTCGCCCGCCAATCTGCGTGGGGTGACAGGTCCACAAGGCATCATGTCATTGTGTCTTCGTTCAGCCAGTGTCACACCAGAGAGCCAGGGAGAGTGACTGTTGCCATCACTACATCCAAGGGACTTAAAATACCACCTAAAACCTGGGGGGTAAGTAATTTTATCTGCATAGCATCCTGATGTGCAAGGCTCTCTCAACTGGGGGATCACACAGATTTAAGGACTGAAAGGCACAGCCTAGTGTGTCAGCACACGCCTATAATCCCCACACCCTGGGAGGCTGAGGCAGGAGGATTGCAAAATAAAACCCAGGCTGGGCAACTTAGCAAGACCCTGGCTCACAAGTGGGAAGGTGCTCAGGAGGGTCCTCAGTGTGACGGCCCTGGGGTCAACCTCAAATACCACAAGTAAAACAGAAACAAGGCCAAGGAAAAAGTGTTTGGAGGGAGGCAGGACAAAGATTACTGTGGAAAACGCTTACTGTGAAGCAAGGCAGACAGGAAGTCACTAAGTCCACACTTCTGACTCTGCACAAGTTTTAGTTTACCTTAAACTTCTACTTTCCTAGTAAAAACAAGCAAAAGTTTCTGTAAAAAAACTCAAAACCGGGCCGGAGATTTAGCTCAGTGGTTCCGGCGCCTGCCTAGCAAGCACAAGGTCCCTGGTTCGATCCCAGTAACCACACACTAAAATACCGGGCGTGGTGACTCACACCCACCAGCAATCAGTACCACATACCACAGTGCTGGGCCTGGTGGCTCACGCCTGTCATCCCAGCACTCAGGAGGCAAAGGCAGGAGGATTGCTGAGTTCGAGGCTTGCCTGGGCTACATAGTGAGCTCAGAGCCAGCCTGAACTACACAGCGAGACCCTGTCTCAAAAAAAAAAAACAACCCTCAAAACCCTTTATGACCTGAAGGTGTAACAACAGCCTGAGCCCATTCACATGCGGGACTTCCCAGCTGGCGGACATAAAGGGCACTGACACACAGGTACTGGTGACTGCACCTGCTGGCGCCAGCATCACAGACTTTGCCAGAGGACACTCCAGCCAGTTTGTGGGGGTTATTTATTTTCTGAATTTCAATTACTGCACACTACACTGCCGACTCGCACGCCCTCCTGAACTTGGCTCATGGGCCTCTAAACGCAACAAATACACTAGTCCCTAACTAAGCGTCACTACTCTGCTTCCTCCTCTTAGCGGGAGGCAGGGGACTCACGCACATGCGCCTCCTCCCCAAAACCTTGTCCAGGACGCCGCAGCCTCGGCGGTTTGAGCGAAGGCCCAGAGCCAGGCAGACAGGCTCTGAAAGAGGCCTCCTCCTCCAGGACAGGCATCTGGAGGTCACCGGGGACCAGGCAGGTCCCGAGTGAGTTGGGCAGTGGGCATCACCTGTGACCTCCTCTCAAGAAAGGGAACAGCACGCTCATGGTGGGGCCCGGGCGATGGGGCCTCTGCCATGCAAAAGCTCTGCTTCGCACTGTCTTCTGCAGGACATCGAGACGTCTGCATCAATGGGACAAGCCAAAGCCGGGCACGCAGAAGCCTCTGGGGCACCCTGAGGGCTCCTGGTACTTCCACAGGGTTGCCTGGCTCCAGCCCTTCCCAGAGCAGAGCCGGGCAGCAGGTGAAACACGCCAGCTGCAGCCCGAGCGAGAGGCTCCCGGAGGTCCACTTACCGCCGCTTCCTGAGGATGTGGATCCAGATGGTGCCGGCAAGGAAGAAGAAGAAAGCCATGGAGATGTAGAGCTTGGGGAGAGGGATCTCCCCCGCAGAGAGGTAGCTGTCAGGGTTCTTCTCGGTGATCTCGATCTGCAACCAATGTGAAAGGGTCCTGACGCTGCAGGACAGACCAGCCCTCCTCACTTGCAAAGCTGGACTCTGAGCGGCTTCTTTCCACTGAGGAGCAGGGGTTGTCAACACAGTCTCCATGCACCAGTGGAAGCAGAAATGCGGCCTAGATGGCTTCGGATTTCCTTATACACTGGCTTCCACACGGCATTCCACACAGTGGCAGGGAGGATCTTCTGGCCCTGCTATTCTCTTCACTAAGTGTGTCTGAAATCTGTTCTTGCTGGACAGAAATATAGCTCAGCGGCAGAGTGCTTGCCTAACACGCACAAAGCCCTAGCTTCAGTCCCTGGCACCTAGAAACACAAGAATGATTTTTTTCTTTTTTTGGTTGTGGTACTCAAGGGCCTCTTCATTGAGCTCCATTGCCAGCCCTTTTTCATTGTGAGGCTGGGCCCTGTCGAATCTCTAGGTGGGCTTGATTGGGACCCTCCTGCCTCAGCCTCTCTTGTTGGATTTATAGGCATCCGCCACCACGCCCAGTTGAAAACAACTATTCTTACAGAAAAGCAGAGTCTTGAATTTTACATTGGCAAAATCCCTATGCCACAGTCCCCGTGCAGTACTTACATCGAGGCTGAATGAGAACATATCGCTGGACTGCCACTCATGGCTTGGGCACTTATGAAAATACAAACTGTAAAGTCCTTCCTGATCATTCGTGCTGATGTTAAAGAAAAACTGAAAAGTGAAGAAAAAAGTTTAGGATACTCAAATCCACTGCTGATTTCCTTCTAGTCGTTCAGACTGGCCTCGAACTCATCTTGGAGCTCAGCCTGCCTCAGTCCCCCAAGTGCCAGGATTAGAAGCATGAACCACCCAACCCGGCTCTGCCTCTGCTAACTTTCACAACTCAGAAGTAGCCATGCATGTTAAGGGACAGTAGCAGAGGGACTGATGGATTCTCAGCTCAGTTTAAATGGACGTGTCCCACCCTCTGACCCCTCTCAGCACATCCGAACCGCATGGAGCCCAATCCGCGCTTTCTCAAGCACAAAGGGTCTGGGACGCCATTATTCAGTCTTCACATTGTTTTGTTCTTCAGGTAAAGTAAACTCTTCAAGAAGAAAGGAGAAGGCCAGGGATGGAGCTCACAGCCCTGCGCCCACCTGGGAAACGCAAGGTCCTGAGTTCAATCCGCAGCACCAGAAAAAAAAAGATGATCATCTTATTGTTGAGAAGATCAATATATCCTCATTAAAATATCCACCTATGGGCCGGGGATTTAGCTCAGTAGTTCTGGCATCTGCCCAGCAAGTGCAAGGTCCCAAAGTCAATCTCCAGCACCACATATCACAATGCTGGGCGTGGTGACTCACGCTTCACCAGCAATCAGTACCACACATCACAGTGCCGGACATGGTGGCTCATGCCTATAATCCTGGCACTTGGGAGGCAGAGGCAGAACTACTGAGTTTGCAGGTACCTTGGGCTACATGGTGAGCTCAGGGCCAGCCTGAACCACAAAGCAAGACCTATGACTTTACGCACCTATGACTTTAGACAATAGTAACAAAAGCTACATTTTCTACATTTTATGTTTTTCATAACTTTCACAGGTTTAAATGAAATTTAATGTAAACTAAAATAATATACAAAGATCACAGACTACAACTCTGGTCAATTCTAAGAACATTTTACTATCAGCAGAAAGCATTAGCAATAAAAAGAAATCTGTCTTAAATACAATGTTTAGAACTACAAGTATATGTATACTCAATAAGCTAAGAGGAAAAGCAAGGAAACAGTAAGGATGGCTGTTCTGTTTTGAGACAGGATCTTACTGTGACATCCAGACTGACCTTGAACTAGCTATGCAGGTCAGGCTAGCCTTGTACTCAGGACCCTCCTGCCTCAGCCTCCCCAGAGCCAGGATGATAGGTATGCACCAGCACACCCAGCACAGTGGTGCTTTTGTGGGGTTTACTGCAGTGTCTCCAATTGCTAGTGCTGCTCCAACCCCTGTGCCCAGAGATAGTTACCGAGGCAACTGCTGACCATCACCTGTCCTACTCCATGTAAGTGCTCTGTATTCTTTCAAGCGGATGCTATATCTTCAACTAAGAAAAAGAAAACAGGGCCGGAGATTTAGCTCAGTGGTTCCAGCACCTGCCTAGTAAGCATAAGGTCCTGAGTTCAATTCTGAAAACCACATACAATAATGCCAGGGCACACCTGTCATCCCAGCACTCAGGAGGCAGAGGCAGGAAGATTGCTGAGTTTGAGGCTTGCCTGGGCTATGACGTAGTGAGCTCAGGACCAGCCTGAACTACAAAGTGAGACCCTGTCTCAAAAAAAATAAAGAAAGAAAGAAAAGAAAAGGTATGATAGTAGGTATGATAAAAAGATAGAAATGAAAAACCAGAAATTTGGCTGAGATTACTGGCCTGTTACACTGTACCCCAAGCTCATGCCTATAAGCGAAAGCATGCCTCTCAGTCCACTTGGGTAGAGAAAAAGAAATTTTTCTTGACATTAACTTGCAATTCTAAAAGACAGACCAGAGTTAGTATAATACAGACAGAGGTTTCAGAGATGCTTCAGAAGCCGAAGGGACAGGGTGAGCACAGGTGGGAGGGCTGAGCGGGGCAAAGTCGTGAGAGCCGCAGGAGCCTGGGCCAGGCCTCAGCGCCAGCTGGACTCAGGGCCTATGGGCCAGGCGTGTGGCCAGGGCACGGCAGGAAGGGCATAGTGGCCCACAGGGCGGAAGCAGAATGGGCAGGGAAGGACAGGAGCTGGGTCAGAGAGATAACAGGCCAGGCCATGCGGGCTCGGAGGACCAGCCGGGAGCAGATGGCCGCTGCCGGGGCCTCGGCCAGCGTGTCCCGCGAGCACTGGGCTGTCAGAGGCTCTCTGCAGCGTGACAAACACGCAGTTTAATGAGCAGGGCATGTGGGGTGCTTCGGAGACAGCAAGCACAGCACCCTCGTGGCACAGCCGCCGGCACAGCCTCGGCCCAGGAACCCCACAGGGAAAGGCAGCGCTGTCACTCAGAACAGCTACAGCACCCGGGTGAGACAGGCCCCTCCAATCTCGGTGTGAGATGCGGCTCGGGTGTCTGGGGCTGCAGAGGGAGGCTGCAGCTCTGAGACCTGCCCGCTGGCGTCCCTGCATCACTGCAAGGCCGCTCAGGCCTTGAACTCCTCTCTAAAGGACAGCGCCCTCAGCCTGAGGGCCTTTCAGCAGAGGCCGTGTGGCACTGAGGCAGCACAAGAGCAGGCAAGGCAGAAGGGCCTCAAACAGCCACCAGTGCTGGCCTGGGATCTAGACAGCAAGGTGCTCTCACTCAGGGACCTTTGACTTGAAGGGCAGGGAGCAACCACGCCCGCCTGGCGGCCTGTCATCCGTGGCTGACACAGAGGCGGCCTTTGTGCTCTGCAGCACACACAAAGCCTATGCAGCCTACCCAAGAAAACACGCACCTGAAATGAGACTGCTCCCGCGTTGTTACGAACGGAGAAGGACTTCTCTCCTAGAGCCTAAAAACACAGCAATCTGCTTTAGGATGATTCTGGAGAGCAAGAAAAGTACACTTTTAAAATGAAACTTTTAACTGGGCACGGTGGCTCGTGCCTGTCATCCCAGCACTCGGGAGGCAGAGGCAGAGTACTGCTGAGTTCAAGGCTTGCCTGGGCTACACAGTGAGCTCAGGGCCAGCCTGAACTACAAAGCGATACCCTGTCTCAAAAAATAATAATAATTTAAATTTTAAAACCCTAAGATTACTTCTAAAAGGAAAACTGTTCTTCCTTTCCAACTGATTCTGAAACCCTCCCCTCCAGCTCCTCCCTCGCCAGCTCTGAAAGACAGCAGTACTGCATTTGCACCACAGACCCAGGCCAGACAGCGCAGAGATGGCCACTAACATCGAAGCACGGATGGCAGCGCTAGGAGGGGAAGGAGGGACCTGGCGGAACCACTGAAGCTCACTGACGTCAGCCCTGCAAACCTACCCACACCGAGGCAGTCAGCGGCTGCTGGGGAGGAGGTGTCACCACGCTGATGCCACTGCAATGTGGGCAACGCATGGGACGTCAGCTCTACCTCGACAGAGCAATGGAAAACACACAGATCTAAACAAAACCTTGCGACTGCAGTGCCTCCTCACGGAAATCAAGCTACTTCAAACTACAGCTCCGTTCTTCCGTCTTCACACTCTCCCCTCTCCTCTGCGGTCTGACAAGCAAGCCAGGCAGCCTGCCCACCCCTGCCCCTCCCGCATCTGCCCACAAATGCCCCTGCCACACCAGGGACCCACGCCAGCCGGGATGCCCTCAGACGGTCCTCAGGCACACCCCCCGTCCCTCTGAGGGGACCGCACGCGGCGTTCAGCATGTGGTCCTCCACTGTGGTTTCCTGACGGGAAGCTGGAGACAGCTTCCTGGCGTCTGGGTGCTCACACGCAGTCTGGTCTGTGGTGTCTGCCATCTCTGCCACCCACGTGGGGCCTTCACTTCACACCACCAGTGCACAGCACCTGCCACGCTGCTCTGCTCCTTCCCCGAGCCGGGCCTGGTGTGGCTGGTGATGGCGCCTGCCTGGGCCCTTGGACAGCCCAGGCCGGCTGGCCCTGTCAGGACAGTGCCTGGCCTAAAGCCCAGGCCGTCTCTCTCCCAACAGAGGCTGGCCCCTGCTGACCAGGTACACACACACACACACACACACACACACGCTGGTGAGCTCTTACCTGTGTGTCCGCAGTACTTCTCTTAGATTTCCCACTGTCTGAAAGCACAAATAGGACAGTATGTCACTGCGAGGCCTGGCTCACACGTGCATGACTACAGTCATATAAGGCTCCGACGTGACTACTATTATGAAGTCTTTAACACATTCCTGCCAGTTTGATAAATGCAGACTGTCCCAGGCTGCCTGAGGGGACGGTCATGCTTGTACTCAGAGCCGCCTGGCAGCAACACAGATAAATTATGGCCCCATTATGAAAGCATAAAAATAAACAAATCATGATGGTTGCCAAAGCCTCAGGCCCCGAAAGCTCCTGAGCTGCAAAAGCAGCCAATCAAAATGTGTTTAATTTCATCAAATCAATGACAATAGTGAGAACCAGCAGGGAGCGGGTCTGTGAATGGTCTGGGGCGAGTTACCACAGTGAAAGGAATAGAACACATGACATACGAGTCTTTCCTACACACCTGGAGAAATGAAGAGCCAATATGAGTGCAACATGTGGTCATGTGTGGTGCACCACAAGCTGGGAGATGCTCCCTAGCTGCACCGTGGCCCATGCCCCTGCTCCCCACAGCAAGCTGCCGGGAGGTCAAGGCTGTGAGGGACAAGCCAGCCTGGGCCTTGCTCGAGGGGACCCCCGGGGCAAGGGGAGCCAAGTCTCTGCAGGAAGGGGGAGGAGGAGAGAGGGGTGGGCTACTCTCCTAGCCAGGGCAGTTACAGGGCACAGCGGGACGGGACGGCACAGCACGCAGGCCCAACCACACCACACACCAGATCTAGTTTTCACACACGGTGGGGAAAAGGAGCAAATATCTTCAAGGAACTTCCATAAAACCTCAGAGAGGCCTGACAGGTAATGAAAGAGGAGACAAATAGATGTGGCTCATCAGCACATGAGCAGCTGGGTGCAGCTCAGTGAGAAGGCTCCAGGTTCCATCTGCAGGGCCATTTAAACCAGTAGGAATAATCAATACAGGGTCAGGGATTTAGCTCAGTGGTTCTGGCATCTGGCTGGCAAGCACAAGTTCACAAGGGAGATGAATGTGCCTTTTCCATTTTCTCTGTATTTCACACAACCTTCTCGGAGGCTTATGTGTTTCTTCACACAGCCTCCCAGTGGAACTCAGACAATACATCAGGTGTGCCTCCACTTGGAATGGGACAGTCATCAAGCAGGTGCGGAGGCCGCCCGCCTTCCTGCTCACCTTGTGTTTTCTGAGTCCGATTACTGACAGATGTGGACGTGGGGCTCATGCCAGGCCCCTGGCTCTCTTTGACAGTTTTCTCGTTATTACCAAAGATGATCTTGGGCAGCTGGCTACCAGCTTCCGGTGGAGACCTGATTTTCACTCTGCGGTTGGGCAAGAGAATGGAGAAGAAAGGTCAAAGCAGTATTCTCTCCTGCAAGGGCCTGCGACAGCCTCGGAAGCCCCCTAAGGATGCAGAGTCCGCCCCATCTCTGCTCTACAGATGCTGAAACTGGGCCGAGGGGCTAGAACTTGCTAAGGTGCTTGTGGGCAGGGTCATGGGGTGTGATCTGCTACTAGGAAGGGCAGGGGTGAGGGTCCTGGAATATCTTTGAAAGCCAGATCCTGGCTGTCATATGCCTGCTGGACCCACTTCTCCCAATTCCCTACCATGCCTGGAAAACTGCACAACACAGAGAGAAAGTCAGTGCCACTGGGGCACTAATGACCATTCCGCCCTTCTCTCACCACAGACTACAGTTATTCCGGCCCTCAGACATGGCAGGGTATTGACAGTGCCCATGCCAGGTGGACCAACGCCGGCACAGCCAGGCTGGCACCCTTCTGACAGGGAAGCTTCTCTCACTCTGCAAGCTGGATGGGAGGACAGAACAAGGAAGCAAGGCCTGGGACACCTGCCTGAGAAAGATGCAAAGAGGAGGTGCAGAGAACAGTGACACCCCATCAGTGATGCCCTCACCATACCCCCTGCCCACTGGGCCTGCGGTCCTCGGAATCACTGCCCTGTGTTTCAGGCCAGGCTGTGCCTAGGGCTTCATGCTGGTGGCCAGCAGTCCCTAGGCAACTTGAGAGGCTGGCAGACTCGGCTTTCCCACATGGCAGCTGAGGCGCCCGCAGCACCCTCCCTGGCCTGCCCACTCTGCTTCTGCACAGACCCCCAGCTCCTTGAACCCCTTCAAAGACGCCTCAGCAATCGCTTGGGGGCTGGGGGTACGGAAGTGCTGAACCTAAAAATAGGAAGTCCCCTGGCTCATCTACGTGCAAATGTGTTTAGGGACTCGAGGGCCAAGAACCCTCGCCAGGACGTTTCCCTCGGGCCCCTCCCCGCAGTGAGGCCAGGGATCAAGCAGGGGCCTCTGCAGAGCGCCCAGGCCCATCGCTGTGAGGCAGGGAGCAAACAGCCTGAGGACCACCCCCGTGACCCTGCTCCGCAGCACAGGGCTCCACACAGCCTCCTGACCGCCCAGCCCGCAAAGGCTCCTGGGCACAGGCCCGGCCCTCGCCACGCCCAGCATAGCCACACAGCACGCAGTGCCCCATCTCCGCTGGGGGCTGGCCCCGAAGGAACGTGAGGATTACTTACTCACTTCTGGAGATGTCTAGGACTAGGAGGGTGACGGAGACTGACTGCTTCCTCAGGATGCAGTAGTTCACGTCTTCCCCCTGGGAGGGAGAACGGAGGCTCAGCACTGTCGCCTGCCTGGCCAAGGCCCGGGCTGCAGCCACCTGAGCACTCACCAGGTAGGAAGAGAAGCCGTCGTTCTTCGTGCGGTCCAGGCTGAACCCGATCTGGGGCGGGGACGAAGGGAGAGGTGAGTATCGCATGCCTGTCCCCACCTTCCCATCCGGGCGCACAGAGGGTGCTGCGGGCCTGGATTCCAACTGGGTTTCTCAAGTACAATCACTAGCTACTAGATTCATTCAAGAATCACAGCTTGCATTGAGCAGGTGGCACACACCTGTCACCCCTGTACTTGGCAGGCCGAGGCAAGTGGAGCTGCGTGAGTTCAAGCCGAGCAAGACTGTGTCTTGAAAAAACAAAAAATATTAAAAAAAAAAAAAAAAGGAAGACCAGTTGATGCCTACTATGTATCCTGGTGTCATTTTCTCCCCCCTCTGGGGATCCGCACTGGGCCCTTCCCTGCCCCAAGGGCAAGTGCTCAGGAGACACTCACTGCGGCGTCCTTGTCCGAGGCCCGCACTGGGTCGTTCACAGAGAGGCGGCTCACGTTCACCAGCATGTACCCGTCCTTGAAGAAGCCGAAGGTGTTCAGGTGAACCTTGTGCCTCACGTCGTCCTGGGGACGGGCAGCGCTGGGATTAGCTCAGGAGCTCACGCTCACCCGCCCCGAAGCCACAGCCAGCTTCCCTGCCACCAGCGCTCCCGTGCATGGGCGCCGTGACCGCTGTCCCAGCATCAGAAACATCACAGGCCTAGAAAGGGCCCACTCCACGCAGCCTGTCCCAGGCTGGGCCTGGCCACTCGCGTCCCTCCCTGGCACCTCGACTCACCAGCAGAGCACGTGGGCTGGCGCAGACGCCGGAGCCCCTGGAGGCACGCTTGCTGGTTTGCGTCACTTCTGCCCAAGGGGACGGCAGCCAGCACAGGAATTTTCCAACTTACAATGTTTTAAAAAAGGTTCATTGTACCTGAAAATGGTGTGGGGGGAGGGATTTTCCAGAAACAAGCCTTATCCAGAAGGTTCCCTCCCAAGGACTGGTCAGGTAGACCAGAACCTACAGGTGTAGGCAAAGCCCCAAATGTGGAGAAACTGCAGCGCAGGGGGTGCCGTCCCGTGTGACTCTGTGACGCTGCCACACATGGTCTGCATGGGGACACCTGTGCTCGGAAAATGACTGAGAACTATTTCCCTAAATTGCCTTCAATAAGTGAAGTTTGTCTGTGTATAATTTCTTATTTCTAAATTTGTGATCTCCCAGACATCGGATGTAGACTAATGAGACCAAAGACCAGTAAAGAAAGGCTGTGAACTGGGCGTGTTGCACACCCGTGAGTCCAGCAAACAGGACACTGAAGCAGGAGAATCTCAAGTTCAAGGAGATTTTTTTATTTTTTGGTACCAGGGATTGAACCAGGCAGGCGGAGCAGCACCAAGCTATATCCTTGACCCAGAATCACAGTTTTGAACCCAGCCTGGGCAACTCACTGAGACCATGATTCAAAATTTTAAAAATAATGAGTTAAACACCAGCCTGAACTACACAGCAAGATCTTGTCTCAAAAAAAAAAAAATTGTGAAAAGAAGGCCGTGGATCAGATCTGTAACAGGAACAAGCCAGTGGAACGCCTGCCCACCTTCCCCAAGAGCCCCTGCACACTCCACGGCCTCGAGGCTCACAGCCCCGGCTGAGTCCCCTCCCCCGTCGGCCTCAGCACCTGCTCAAACTCACCCCCCAGGCCCAGGTCTCAGTGATCCTGAGGGCAGCCCTGCCTCACCTTTAATCGGCTGGGTTTCAACTCACCCCTCCCCTTTCTTTGGCCCTAGGTCCTCAGCCTGGAGCTGTGGACTTAAAGCCTGTGTGCCGGGCTTGGCTTCCGGTGGTCAGAGTGGCTTGGAGCAAAGCTGGGCTCCCACAGCGAGCAGGAGGACAGAGTGGCAGAGCAGGCAGTGACAGGAGCCGCTCAATGGAAAAACCCCCAGAGCCCACACTCTCCAGGGCGGTCCTGCTGGCACCAGTATGGGGAGGGGGACGGAATGGAGGAGCGGCTGAGGGGCGGGGCCCAGGAGACAACTTGGCCACACCTCCTGAGTTGCGCCAACACTGCACAGAGGCCACAGAGGCACAAAGGCCGAGTGCTCGTCTTCCGCGCAGGCAGGGCCCCGCAGGGAGGAGTGACAGCACAGGCCTGCCCCGCAGCCCCAACCAGGCCAGCCCAAGCAGGGCTGCACACACAGAGCGGGAGGCCGTCCGGACCCGGATCCTCCTACAGCTCTGCAAGCTGGCTCTGGAGTGGCCCCTCCTCGCAGTGAGGGGCTCTGTGCCTGGCTCCTTAACTTCGAGGCAGCAGCGGTGCAGCGGGACGAACCCGCCAGATACTCTTCACAGCATTCAGTCCTCTACCTCTAGTTGTCTTTTTTTTTTTTTTTTTTTTTTTTTTTTTTTTTTTTTTTTTTTTTTTTTTTTTTTTTTTTTTTTTGCTTTTTGGAGACAGGGTCTTGCTTTGTAGTTCAGGCTGGCCCTGAGCTCACTATGGTGCCCAGGCAAGCCGCCGCGAACTCAGCAATCCTCCCGTCTCTGCCTCCCGTGTGCTGGGATGACAGGTGTGAGCCACCACGCCCAGCATTATATGTGGTA